>PVLD010000041.1:0-110047 GCA_004027595.1 Dinomys branickii | reverse complement strand
TGGAAACCTCTACCAACCGTAAGCTAAATAAGCCTTTCCCCTTTAACTTTGGATGTGGAGTATTTTGTCTCAGCAGTGAAAAACATAAGTAAGACACTCTCCACTGACAATTTCAAAAGTTTTCAAAAGCGGCGGCACGCAACCACAGCAGCCCACAATGCTTCACTACTGACCCTGTGTGGTCAGCTCTCCACGCAGTCAGTCTCTGTCTGCAGAGCTGATCGGACCAACAGTTTCTGCCTAACATTTGCTACGCTATTCTGTACAGACACTGACCACCTGAACGCTAGTAGGCACTAGTTCAGAACTCAGCTTCATGGAAAATTAATACTCTATGAATAAAAAGTGGAGAATGTGTCCAAGTTTCTAGCCTGTGAACCTGTTTGTTGGTCGACACGGCATGTTCTCCACCCCTCACCTTAAGCAGCAGCTGAGGCAGGGGTGTGAAGGTCCTCGCTCAGGGTCCCTTACTCACTGCAGCTTTGGGCATGCTGTTTCATCTTGCTTGACCCCAGTCTACTTTCCCGGAATATGGGGCTCAGAACAGCTCTTAATATCCTTTACAACAATCTAAGTGCTTTCAATAAAGGTGAAACCCTGAAAGTGCTCCTAACACATCTAAGTGTTATGCAAGTGTCTGTGCAGCTTCTGCTCCTATGGTTCCAACAACTAAGTAACACTACAGGTAACATGCTCAGAGCAGCAATGAGCCGTGGGAAACAGTGGCAAATACACCAGCAGGTGATGGTGAAAACCAGTGCAAATGTCAACACAAACGGAACCTGCTGTCCTTGGTCATTTCAGCCAAACGTCATAAAACCTGTTTATTTAAGAAGCAATACATCCAATGCAAAGCATTATACTCTCCTGCAGAATCACTTTCCTAAAAGTAATTTCATATAGAACTATCAAATCAATTACAGTCAATCCTCATTCACAGTAATTGTGTTCCACAAAGTCTCCCCAAACAGAGAAACAGGCAATACTGAGCAGTCCCTCCACGGGAATGGAGGGGTAGGTTTCTAGAAGCCTCTACTTGCAACATTTTCACCAATCATAGCACCACATGCTTCCCGTGGTTTCACTTGCCAAGGCCCGTGTTAAACACGCCAGTGCATTTGCGCGGGAGATTTGATCCTCTTATTGGCAGCTTCGCTTTCCAGTTTTTGCTGCTCCTGTGGTCAGCTGAGGTGCAAAAACACTAAACGGAAAATCCCAAAACAGTCATGAACAGCAAATTTGCAAACACCTAGTGTGTGCATCTCACAGAGATTATAAACCTAAATGCTAAAAAACAGCTCATCTTGGTATATTTTGTCTATGGTACAGATGAGAAAATGAGATTCAGAAGTGGTCAGTATTATCTTGACATAGAGCACCCCACTAACAGACCCCAGAGTGGGGATTCAACCCCTCTCCCAGGCCCCAGAGCCAGAGCATGTGGTACCACCGGACCCAGTGCCCTCCATGGGCATCCTCTGGGCATCTCCATCTGAAGTCCAAAGAGAACTTAGGGCAGCGCCTTATTGGTCTCTGCTGAGAACATGACCATGTGGCAAATACTCTGCAAGGCTTTGTAGATGCCCCCCCTTACAACTGACTCCCACTGTATCAGTGTTAGCAAGCAGGCAAATCTGCAAATACCAACTATGTGAATGAGGATAAACTTCATTTTTAAAGTTCATCCTCAGCTTCTTGATCATCACAACTTTCCTCACAAATTTAACACTTTCCATGCAATATCAACTCGGGATTTAACTTTTTTCTGACTTTGGGCGAGGTGACCAAAATAATTTTTGGTGTGCAGCCCCACAACAGTATCATCCACTATGCTTTTTAGAAATCAGTCTTTATCTCATAAATCCATACTGGCTGTTTTCTATTTTTTCATAGATTCATATGTCCTACAGATATAAGTTTTTTCTTTTTTCTCTTTTGGTTTTTTGAGACTGGGCCTCACTATATGGAGTTCAGGCTGGCCTTGAACTTGCTATGAACTTGCTATGTAGCCCAGGCTGGCCTCTAACTCACAGCCTCTGCCTCTGGAGTGCTGGGATCAAAGATACGTGCCACCACACCTGGCCAGATATTACTTTAGTACTTTCCAGAGCAGCCTCACACAGACTGACCAATTTCTTCTTCCTTTTGAGAGTGTATCATACTTAACATCGAGCTCACAGCCAACATCACAATAACTCATGCCTGAGGAAGCATATCTAACAGGTATTTCACCTGTACAACACGTCACAGCCCTCTTGTGCTCAGTAATACCAGCCAGCACTCAGCACTCCATCTGTCAGCCATTGGAGACAGCAAAGCCACCAGCATAATGCGCAAATATGCAAAAACCATGCCCTAAGCAGATCACCAAAAGGACACTCATTTTAAAGAATGCAACTGAAATAAGATGGCAGGTTAAGGCCTTGTCATGCCCCTGCTGGAAGAGGTATGCGACTGACTGAAGTTTTCATGGCTCTGTGCTGTCATGAATGACCAAAAAGAAACCCAGAGTATTGGTTCTGGGTATCACAAATAAATGACAAGGAGTAGACAAATTTACCAATACAGAACCTGTAAATAGTAAAGAGCAACAACTTAATTTTAATTATTGGAGTATTTTGAAAGCCTAGACCTACCAAACTCACACAAGCAACTCAAATCTCAAAAGGAAACTATATAACACTGTGTATGTGTGTGTGCATTCCCCCGCATACATTACCCAAAACCATTCAGTCCTCTCTTCACATAATTATAGGCCTCTCTGATTGCTGACAAGAAAGACACTTATTCACCACTATCTCCACTTCAAAACAGGCAGCCTAAACTTACTCAATTATTTTAAAATTGTGATGAATAGGAAATTACAACAATCTTTGCCACCTCAGTTATTGAAGTTCAGAAAATACAAAGACATACCCCAAAGCTTTGAAGACACTGATTTGTACATAGAATAAAGCTGCCTAAACATGTCCCACTCTCCACTTTTTAAAAAGTCGCTCTGGGCAGCTCTTATACAACAGATCTTATTGGATTTCACAGCACCATCATTTTGGTTGCTAAATGATGTTCACCTATGGGTTCCATTCTGTTTCCTTTAAGTGGTGTCGTTTTCTTCACAGCTCACAGAGGCATCATATTGTAAAGATTTTTCAAGGAAAAAAAACTGGGAATGAATCTTTAGCCTCAGTAGGGTTAAATGAGGTGACATCCTCTGCACAGGGGTAGAACAGTGAAAATTCTAGCCCCCGGAGCCACTCTTCCAAGGGAGAAAGAGTTGTCATCACCAAGCAGCCAAAAGTGCACCGTGCTGGTGCAGCTGAGCACCATGGAGAGAAGTCCAGCAGCAAAAAGAACAAGAGATATGGCTGTAATCTTAAATAGGTGGACAAATGGGGGCGGCCTCAGCAAGATGACCTTTAAATAAATATCATAAGGAAATAAAAAGAAGCAATGTGCAGAGCAAAAGAAGGGGTGTTCCAGGAAGAGGTGGAGGAAGTGCAAAGGCCCAGAGGTAGAAGCAGGCTGGCAGGGACAACAAGCAGCAAGTCAGAGAGAGGGAAGAAATTCTCCTCTATGTGAGAACGGGTACATTAGTGGGTTGCATTGTAGATAGGGTATATTAGCTTTTAAAATTTTCTAGAATTCAGAAAAATCATTTTTGGGGTTTTTTTTTTTGGTACTGAGAATCGAACTGTGGATCTTGTGCTTGCCAGGCAGATGCTTGCCACTGAGCTTTATCCCCGGCCCTCAGAAAAACTGTGATAGAACCCTCTCTATGCGCCACTTACATTCAGCAACCACTGACACCTCGATATATGCTTTATCAACATGTATGCATGTCTCTCTCACATATGTTTTCCCTTAATATCTGACACGTATTACAGCTACCTTGACCTTTTGCCCCATGTAGTTCAGCAGACATCTTCTAAAACCCGGGACATTTTCCTCCCTGTGCACAATTCCGCTGTCTCACTTCACAACATTAACAGTAATTCCACTAAATCACTTGTAGTCTGTATGCAAATGCCCCAACTGACAACCTCGTTCTACTATTTGGACTTGCTGCTAGTGTCCCTTTTCAACGGTCAAGTCTTTTTTCGTGATGTTGATAAAGAGATGTGGTTTGCATGGAACATCCATGTTATGGCTCTGACCAATGCAGAGCATGCCGGGGTTTAACCTGTCTCTATCCCCTGTATTTTCTGTATACTAGAAGGCAAGAATGAAAATTTAATTTGCTGGTGAGGTCTCTGAGTCACATCCACTGGATATCAAGGCAGAGGCCCCACAGTGGTGCAGGTGTGAACTGTGAATGAGGTGCAAACTGCCAAGGACTCCCATAACCACAGACCACTCCAATTACTCAAAGTCAAGGATGACCAAAAATTACATATTTTTTGTTAATTTTTTCTTAATTTGTTAATTTTTACAAGGTAATATAATAGAAAATATAAAAATGACAATTTTATCAAATTTATTCAAAACAAGAAATGAACTGGTTAAAATGGCACAATCCCAAGCAATGCTCAGGAATAGTACACAAACAAAGGCACTGCCTGAGCGATGCTCGGGTAAACTGTTAAGTGGTTAAAGGTGATGCCAGTGCCCTTGTAATGAGCCAGTGCCCTTTGGTGCCTTTCACACAGCACCACCCTTACTAATAGCCCAGTGGCCAGTAGCTGTCACCCAATGGCTTTGCGTTCCTAAACGGTGATGCCTAAATTTCACTGGGCACTGTGATGTGATTTTCTATCATTCTTTCTGCACTGATTAGCTGACATCCACCCCCCTCCTCCTCATCATCACATCTGCAGTTATTAGCATTAGAGATCCCTAAAGCACCTTTTTCATTCCCAATGTTATAAAATAGCACATTATCTTCTTCACATACCTCCATAAACCTTTGAGCACTTCCTGCTTCCTGGTACGCTAAAATGTCCCAGGCTTATTTTGTACTTTTCAGGCTCCAGACCTGGAATTAGCTGTTTTAGGGTTGGCAAGTTTTGAATAAAGAAAATTATTTTGACTTTTTAAAAGAATCATCACATCACGAGTAAGGCTGGAGGTAAGGACGCCAGGTGGTGAGGACTGGCAGCAGTGCAGAGGGGCTGGGCTCAGATACTGCGTATATTTTAAAGGAACGGGTATTGGGAAATGGAATAAATACCAAAAATAGGCCTTATGGTTTGGAGTATGGAGGATGGGCTCCCGCTTATTCACATCAGAGATAGAGGATTAAGTTTTTGTTGCTTCCTTGTAGAGACTTGTTGGCGAGAAGTTCAAAACTTTGGTTTTGGATACATGAATGTAGTTACTTTGAAATACCAATCAAGCGTCCCAGTGTCACTATCACAAGGCAGCTGGACATACAAGTGTGGCACAAGAAGCCAGGATAGAGGCAGTCAGTGTAGTCTATATTTAAAGTCACAACTCTGGAAGCTGAGGCAGGAGGATCACATGTTAGCCCAGGCTGGGACACTTAGTGAGATCTTGTCTCAAAATAAAAAGGACTGGGGATATAGCTCGGCTGAAGGCCTTGGGCTCAATCCTCAGCACTAGGAGGAGAAAAGATGGAGTGAAAAGCTAACATTGAGGAACTGGAGATTACAAGAATGAATCTTCCTGATCCTAATCACCTACCAATCAAAAATTAAAAAGAATGAGTGACCTGTGAGTGGGTGGCATCCTGCACACAGGAGAAGCCAGGGCTTCAGGGAGGATGAAGTGACCAGCTGGTTCCAATCCTGCTCGACAGTCCTAGGAAATGAGAACTGAGACTGACCAGTGACTTCTTCCAACATGGAGATCACTAATTTCCTTGCTGGAAAATGTTCCAGTGGGAACTGTAGAGGAAAAGGGCTTTTTAGGGCACACTTAAGACCGAAACCACTTCTTCATTTGCATAAAGGGGAACAGAGAAATGACCCAGAACTACATGGAGACTGTGAGGTCCGGAAGGATGCTTTATGATGGGAGACATAATGGCTTCTTTGGATGCTGATAGACATAACCTACGAAACAGCACCCTGGGAGAGAGGAGAACCCCTGGAACAAAGCCAAGGGCAGGGAGATACAACAAAGGCCAGCTGACACAGGAAGTACGGGGTTTGGACATGGAGAGAGGAGACTGCTGGGAAATCCTCTTTCGGTGGCTTTTATTTTCTCAATGAAATAGGAAACGAGGTCACCACTGAGGAGTGGGGATGGAGAAGTGCATGCTGGAAGCTGGAGAGCTTAAGCCCGCCGGGGGTTTGCCACGGCTGAGAGAGAAGCAGCAGGAGCGCATAAGCCATGGTGCCAAGGATGGGCCCAAACCTGAGCAGAGTGCAAGGGAGAGGAATCACACAGGGGGGCACCACCCTGACCTGACTTGTGGGACCCGAGAGGTGCCAAAGTGCTTGGAGCCAAAGGTCCAGGTGCCAAATGGAGAAACCGGAAATAGTGATGACAGGGAACTCAATGCCTGAAAACAGGTTATGGACTAAGTAAAGTTTTCAGGAATCTTCAGGTCAAAGTCATGAGCAGGAGTATATGAGTATATGAGTATAGGAGTATATGAGGTCAGGGAACTGAAGGAATCTTCTACATGGAAGCTACCAAAGTTTGGACAGATATCCTGCTGCAGGGAATGACAGACAGCCACAGGCTCAAACCACAAGGGATGCAGGAGGGATGGTGGGGATGCGGTATGAGAATGACATGAGAGGCATGGGGTGCTTATGGAAGAACGGGAGGGGGAGAGATCTGGAAGTAGCAAAAAAGGAACAAAATGGCCACTGACTCCACCTTTGGTCACAGTGGGAGTGGGAGACAGAACCAGCACCATGTGGGGGGACTGCAGGGAAGAACCAGGCTCAAGTCAGGGAAGAAGGTGAAGGAGTCATCTCAACAGCAGGTAGAGTCGACAACAGATTATGCCTATGGAGCGAATTCCAAGAAGCACCACAAAGATTTCAGGAGTTGGGAAACAGAGGCAAAAAGTGATGGACAGAGTCTGTGGGTTACACGTCAAGGGGCTGCTACAGTGACCAGATGGCCCTGGGGCTTGTGGTAGCCAGCACCTTCTTGGGTTAACAGGCATGAACAGATGCAATGGCCCAAAAAGACATCAGTGGCAAAACAGAGTGAGAAGACTTAAAGCTGCGATCATAGATACCTATAGACAACTGCAGATACACACAGATAGGTATAGATATCTATAGATATCTAAGAACACATATTTTTTTTTTCTGAAAAGCACAGGGAAAGGTGCTCAACAGCCCTAGTCATGACAGAAGTAAAAACCAAAACTAGTGAGGTGCCGTTTCAACAGCCACTAGGATGGTAATAATGAAAAACTGGGAAATCACACAAGTGGGCAAGGGTATGATACAATGGGAACCTCTGCACAGAAGCAATGGGAATGGTAAAGGCCAACAGCAAGGCAGGTCCTCAAAGAGTTAAACAGAGCATCCTCATAGGATCCAGAACTTCCGAACCCTAAATAATTAAAACTGGCACCCAAATCCATGCCTGCGCAGGTACACAGCAGCCCTGAGCACAACAGCCAAGAGGGAGGTGCAGCCCAAGGGTCTATGGACAGATTAATGGACAAACAAATATGACATATCCACACAGTGCATTACTGTTCAGCCACTGTGGCAGACTGACAACTGGTGGTCAACATATAGCCCCCAGCTGAAATGAGTTAGTGTGTTGCTGGGTGTGGGAGGCCCACCTGGGGACTGTTACCAGCAGCATAAGAAGCAGAACTGGAAAAGAAGAGAGGCTATTCGGAGCTAGTAGAAACTGGTGGGAGCCTGTTGAAAGCTGTTGAGAAGCTGTAAGGAGCTGTTGGTTCTCTTGGAGGAGCTTTGTCACGATGGTTTTCCTGATGAACTTGGCTGTTTTCATCCTCCAGGAAGCTTGGGACTTGTCGCTGAGAATGGCTGTGGTTCACTTTGGGGGAGCTCTGGTCCTCACTCAGCATCACTTCCTGGCTCCGGAGGAGAAGATGGTGCACTGCTCAGTCTCCTGGAGAAGCTTGTCATGTTGGATTTTCTGATGGGAACTCGGCTTTCCTTATCATCAAAAGAGCTCATCAACAGAAGACCTCACTGTTGCTGAGGATGGCTCTGGTACTTTTTGGGGGAGCTCTGGTTCTTACTTTGAGCATTGCTTCCTGGCTCAGCCTGCTAGCACAGATCTTTCATCCTGCTGGCACAGACTTTCTAGATTCCACCACTGACCTTTGGACTATCCCAGTGCAGATCCATGAAACAGGCCTGCCAGGTAGACTTACGGGAGGCATTGTCATGGGCTCTAGGTCTTCAGCTGAACTCATGCAGGACATTATCATGGGATCCAGGCCCTCAGCTGGATTCTTTGGACTTTAGTACATGAAAGATTTCCTGAACTCTCTTGTATATGATTCTTTGGGTGACTATTATAAATACTCTTATAAAATTGTGTCCTGTATTATATTGTTCCCTTTGTAAAACCCCAAACTCCAACAGCTACCAAAAGGAATGAGGCACAGCTCGAGCATCCTGGACCTAAGAATCTGAAATGCTCAAAAATCTAAAACTGTCTGAGCTGCCATATGATGCTACAAGTGCAAAATTCTACACTTGACCTCATGGGACAGGTTGCAGTCAAAAGGAACATATACTAAATATATTGTATAAAATTACCTTCAGACTATAAGAAACAAATAAATTTTATGTTTAGACATGGGTCTCACCCTGAAGATATTTCATTTTGTATATACAAATATTCACAATTCTGAAAAACTCCAAAAACAATTCTGGTCCCAAACTTTTTGATAAGGGACACTCCATCTGTTCTGGCTCATGCTATAACATGGATGAATCTCAAAAATATTATGCTAAGTTAAAGAAGCCAAACATAGGAAGTCACATATATAATTCCATTTATATGGAATATTCAAATCAGAATCACAGAACTAAGGCTGGTGCTTGCTCAGTGCTGAAGGAGTGGTGACGAAGACCGTCTGCTTACAAGGGGTGGTTTTCTTCTTGTAGTGACAAACATGTTTTAGAACTCAATAGACAGGGCAGCTGCATAGCTTGTAACTCCATTAGAAGGCATGGAATTATTCACTCTAAAAGGTTAATACTTTGTTAGGGGAATTTTACTTCAAATTTTTTATTTTTATATTTAAAAAATCAATGTTAAGCAACAGTGTACCCATTGCAAGATCAAATGACCCTCAATCCTGCACTAAAAAACCTTAAATTTAGTGAAAAAATTCAATGAATTAAAGAATAACAAGAATTAGGAGCACATGAACACTGGTCTTTGGAACAAGCTCTCTTCTAGAAACTTCTAAAAGCCAGACTGTAAAGGGATTCCCCCAGCACTGACAAGCGCAGCAGATGTAACAGACCAAGCTCATCCTCTCATGAGGAAACAAAGCACAGCAATGAGCTTTGCAGTTGACTTTTAATTAGTTACTTAGACATTTTTATGATATACTTTCAAATACATTTTATAATATACACTTTTCTTTTATACTGGGGATTGAACCCAGGATCTTCACAGCTGGCCTGGAACTCACTTGGTAGCCCAGACTGGGCTTAAACTCGTGGTGATCCTCAGCCTTCACTTCCCGAGTAACAGGATCACAGGTGTGCATCACCACATCCATCTCCCCAATTTTTTAAAATTTGAATACAGGTTCTAGTTAAGTTGTGGGTGGGAGGAGGTGGTTTGAACTGGCAGTTCTCCTGTCTCAGCCTCCCTTAGTGCTAGGATTATCAGCTGGACCTCTTTCCCAATTTCTAGGAGATCTTTATACAACAGGAGAATTGGCCCTTCACCTATGAGTTGAAATTTTCTCCAGGTTGACCTTGATTTTGATGTATTTTTGGGCTAGGATATCTTTATTTTCTGAAGTCAAATTTATGATTCTTTTCTTTTGATTTTAACTTAAGATCTTTTGAGCTTATTTTAAAAGGCCTTCCCACTACAAACTATCTTAGACCATTTATGTCGCTTTGGAAAAATATGTGAAACTAGGTAATTTATAAGTAACAGAAGTTTACTTCTCACAGTTTAGGAGGCTGAGAAGACCGATATCAAGCACTGGCTGATGTGCTGTATGAAGAGGGTTTTATTCAATGCAGGATACCTCCTGCTGTGTCTTCATATGGCGGAGGAAGAAGAGAGGCGAATGCTGGGTTCTCACCACAGTGAAGAAGGGTGGGAAAGAAAGGGGCCAGATGCTTCCTCCAGCCCTTTCATGAAGTGTTAATCACCTCCTAAAGGCTTCACCTCCTAACACTGCTGCACTGAGGATTTAAGTTTCAACATGAAGTTTTGGGTTGAGGGCAGGGTTGAGATAGGCTGGCTGGCTGGAAAACAGGATGTAGCCTGTCACTCACAAAGATCCAGATCCAGAAGAGAGACTGAACAACGGGATGTGACCTGTCAGTCACAGCCAGGCTGTGTGGGCAGAGCAGCTTCTGACAGACTGGATCTGGAAGGACATAAAAGGCTATGGGCCACTGACTCTACTGCCACCACAGTCTTGCTATCTTCCTGTTTCTGCAGGGGCCCACCCTACTTATGGGATATTATCTTTTCTCATTCTTTTCTGTCTTTCTACTCTTTACTTTTTCTCTTTTCTTCTTTTACTTTCAACAAAAGTTATGCATTTACCAGTTGTCCAGCCAATTCTTAAGAGCCTGGAATCTTTGGACACCATGCCATTCAGCAAAACGGGGAGGAAAAAAATACATTCTTATATGGTGCCTTCAAGTACATTTACAGTCTCGCTTTTTACACCTAAGTCTGTTCTGTTTAGAACACTTCACAGCACACTTCTCAGATAACCCCAGTGACTGCAACCAGTCACACCGCAGACGGGAGCAGCATGGGCCAGACCACAAGAGCTTCCAGTTCTCCATTCCCTCCTCCAGGAAGTAAACAGTGTTACCTGTTTAACAGGCTGGGCTCTGATTAAGTGAGACAACTATGTGCTTGTGTGCTACACAAGACTCTCAGATGCAACTGCCCCCTCCTGCTTCATGTCCATCAATCTTTTTTGCCTTTCTGAGTAATTTTCTGCCTACCTGAGTGTATAACAAATATCATAGGCAAACCAAATTGTCATTATTCTTTTAAAATCATCAAAAATCAGATTTAAGGTTAAATTAGATTTTAGGGCTATTTGTGGGTTGATCTGACTACTCACAGTCTAGTCCCATGTCATATATAATGAGCTCTGAGAATAGACTGACACTGCAGATCCTTGGGGAAGGGACTGGCTCGACAGTTCAGACACATCAACCCTGTTGGTCACCAGACAACAATCACAGACAGGCACTGATCCCCAGATTCATTCACAGACCAAACACCTCAGAGTGTTCTGCTAAGAAAATAGAGATGTTCCATCCATGTGGATGTCAGAAAAAAGTTCATGGTCAACAATAGGGTTAGTATTTAAATTACAGTTATAGAGAACTATTTATAAGTATGTACATAGAATATGATTTACTTTTAAAATACATAAATAAAATATAAATGGACACATTATGTAAAAAGGATGGTACATCTTCTGCCCACAAACGTAACAAATGTATCAACAGTTTGAATGTAAATTGATAAAGATGAGAAATGTTAAAACATTAAAATACAGGGTTTTCTCTTCATTTTCTCTCACATTACATGTTATATTTTTTCACTCTGGAATAAAGCTGTCTAAAGATCAGTTTGTGTTATATTCCAGAGATGTCAATAATCTAACCACACTAAACTTATGTAAGTTATTTTTTCTAGATTTGTCAACATGCGCAGAGACACTGAAAAAAGTAATTGTTCTAAGTTTTATCCTAGAAAAGGATCACTTGTCACAATGGTATTTAAGAGAAGATAACTTTCACCAATGTTGAATAAACGTCAAAACAAATATCAAAGAAATTATAGAAGGCTGTTTTTCTCCAATTCTGAATGTAATTTAATTCTTTTCCTGGTTTCATCTGCTGGCGACAGGTATGCATATAACTCTTGATCATGTCGAGCAAATTTAATGGGGGATGGGATAGGGAAATTGTAAGACACTTGGGAAACTAAAAATTGTAAAAAATCCAAAAAGCAAACTAAATGTAATCATTTGTTTTGCTCACTTTCTCTAAGGAATGTTTTTAATGCCCATTTCATAATGGCTTTATTAGAATATATGGGAGGGTGAGGGAGGAAAACCCCAGTTCAAGGTCCGTCTGAGCAACTTAGAGAGACACTTCTCAAAATTTTAAAAAGGGCTGAGTAAGTACCTCAGTACCCCAGGGTTTGAGCCCCAACACCATAAATGAAACAAAATGATCACATTAAATATTGTAGGAAATTTGGAAATACAGAAAAAAATAAAGGAGGAAATAAAACTTACCTATGATCCATTAATTCAGATAAATACCTCTGCTTTTAAGGGTTTCTCCCCCCATACAAATATTTAATGAAATGTTCAGATGTACAGAGATGGCCTATTAATTATGTGGCCTTAAAACTCCACACTTGGGAGTCCAGTGGAAGGTATTCCAGGGCAGTCAGAGCAATGGATAGCACAAGGGGGCACCACTCAGGGTTTGAGTCCACCAGGAAGTAGAAGTCTGGTCAGGTTTTGTTGGAAGAGAAATCAGAGTTGGAAACTCTTGAGCAATTAACATTTAGATTTCCAAAGCTGGAACTCTCAACCACAGAATTTTCCAAAAGCCCACAGGACAGAGAAGGTTGAGCTTGGAAGTCCCTGTGCTCCACACATGTGGAGAGAAATGGTGGGTCAAGGTGAGAGTCAAGGGCATCACCAGAAGGGAGGACACTACCTTGGGAAAGACACTGTGAAAGAAAGAGACCACCTAGGACAATTAGGATGGCTGAAAGTCAGTGGGTCTGCAGCACCACCACCAGAAACTGAATAGGCAATATCTCAGGGGGCGGTCAGACCCAATGGAACCAAGGGAACAGGCTAGAAGAGGCCAAGACACCCTCTAGAAAAATCCTCCCCGCCCGGGGAGAGGATGACAATTGGATTTTTCACCAGAAGTAATGAGGGTCCTGAGTTGTCTGGTGAATAAATTTGTGACTTTTTAAAGTATATGTGCTGCACTGGTATACTTCATTTTAATGTGTTTTAAATTTTAAATTGGAATCATAATACATACTTTCATTACTGATTTGTTTCACTAAAAATATTATGAATACTTTGCCACACCATGATCTGAAAGGCTATCACATGTCCCTTAATGGGGCTGCTCCTTATGCTGAGTGGAAACTGGTGAGACTTTAGATAAACAATTACTAAGATAAAAATTATAGATGACCAATAAGCATGTGACATTTTTCAATCTCACAACTAATTGTAGAAATGCAAATTAGATGCTTCTTCATCTGCCTAGCAAGTTGGCCAAATTTTTCAATATGATATAATGTTGGCAAGCGTTCAGGAAAGTGAGCAGTCAAATAGAATGCTGTCCAAGGGTGTAAATTAAAAAGACTTTTCTTCAGACCACTTGGCAATATGTTCCCAAAGCCTTAAAAGACAACTCATGTGTGGCAGTACTCTTGAACCCCGAGTATATGCTCAACAAGAAACGTGTCTGGAATCACCCTTCAAATAATTAGGAGCTGATCTACTGTCACATACACAAAATTTGCACATTTCTGTATCACAGATGTTAGATTCACCATCTGCTAATTACTCAATACTGACGGGCGATAAAAAGGAAAAGATTAAGAGGCCACCTGATGGATCCTGTGACTTTCTCCTTACCAACTGCAGAAATAACACACAAGTGACTCCCTGAAACCAAAACGAATCTCTAGGGTCTAACCCCAAAGCCTGAATTTGAAAACTTGGAAGCTCCAACCATCCACTGCCACCTGGTGACCCCTGAAATGAACACATACACATACCGTCACCCACAGGATGCAACTTATATTACAACCTTTACAGGGCAAGACACTTAACATCACTTGAGTCAGATCCCCTTGGCAGGGCATGGAAAACCCACTGCATAGCTCAGGGGACCAGACGGCACAGGAGACAGGCTAGAAATAATTCATTGCAATGTGACCCCAACCTAGGCCATATGGCAAAGGACTCCATGGCTGGCTGGCACAAGAAGCTGGGCATCCCACACTCCTAAGCAACTCTCCAAAAGCAAAAGAAGACAGAGAGGGCTTGATTCCAGGCCACCTGCATCATGAAAATCATCATCATGGGAGAAAAAATACCTGTGTGACCCTTTTGCGCAACATAACATTATTTTTTTTAAAAAAAGAAGTGTCATTTTTAATGCAGGGACAGACAGCTCTTCTACAAATTTGGCTCTATGCTAAAAGAAAATTCTTGTCATTTAAAAGCATTATGCATCTTTCCAGACCTTGGAGGCTGGAAGGATACACATGGGCGCTTTTAGAGTAAGAATTAATGTGAGGGCACATTCTCACGCCAAAACCTCCCATTTAACGAAAGCCAAGCAGCTACAGTATTTAGTATGCATCTGAAACCGCCACAGAGAAGTCGGGACAGAGCACCAAGGAAGGATTAACACGGAATGAAAGTGCGGATGCACTTACCCTGAGGTCCTGACATTTTCTGACAGCTTGGCATGGTTTTTATAAGCACTCATGGTAGAGTGAATTCAGTCTTACAGCCTAGAGACAGTTCACTCTACTTATCTCCTAACGTGCATTTACCTCAAACCACTGCCCAGCGCAAACTTGAGTTCTCCCTAATAGTGTAAAAGAGCATACTGGGGCTCCTCCCTGGCTCCCCACAGGACACCATTGAAAGGTTCAGAATCACCTAAAAGTGACAGTTTTTTTGTTTGGCCCACCTGAGTCTGTTTTAAATTCTCAGCTCTCTGGAGCCCAGAGAATAATGGCAACTGACTTTTTCCCCAAGGACTCACATAATTCGGGTCTCCTGAAAGATAAGTATGAATCTCCCTTCACTGGAGCCTCAAAGGTAGTAACAATCAGTTTAAGCAATTTCACCAGCTCCCCTATTTCCCACAGCTCTCTCTATTCACAAGCCAATCAAAGGGGGGCAGAAATACCTTCCTAATTCCTGTCTCTTTCACATCCTGCCTCCTTGTGGCACCTGCACCTCCTGTGAACGCCCAGCCGGCATAAGTGTCTGCCATTTTCTCTCTGCTTAAAATAGCTACAACAGCAGATGCACACAGCTTCCCTCGGCTCCGCTGAAGTTTCCAGTACTACAATCAAGCACCCATTTGTATGACCCTACGTCATAAGTAATTTGTGTAGAATATTAAAATATAGGGAGGATTTTTCCAAGATTTCTAAAATTGGATATAACAATCAGCAGCAAACTGTCTGATCACGGAACAACACGCAGGCTACTAGGCGTCAATGCTTTGAGGATTTAGGCAGGAGAAGTCACAAGTGGCAGTTACGCTAAGAACCCCAACTGTACATCAAATATCCATCTACTTCCTCCCTCATGCCCTCAATACTAGGAATTGAACCCAGGGCCTTTCCCATGGAGTGACATCCCATTACCTTTCATTTTGACAGAGGGTCTCGCTAACTTACTGAATTGCCTCGGCTGAGCTCAAATTTACCATCCTCCTGCCTCAGCCCCCAGAGTGCCCAGATTACAGGCATGTGCACCATACCCAGATACACCCACCTTCTTAAAACCAGAGGAGCTCACAGATAGGACAATTTTCTCCTATAGTTTTCTTAAACACCACCTCTGGTTTACAAAGTAGCATGGAATTATGACAATGATAAGCTTCCCAAGTGAAAAAGCAACTGTAATTAAATTCATACTCCTGAGAAATAATAGTATGAAGAATACTGTATCAGAGCAAAGAAAAACAGCTTTTTCAAATAGAGTTCAAAAAAATACATATTTTATCTCTCTCCTCTGTAAGTCAGTATTTCTCAGCCTCAGCTCCATCCACATTTGGGGCCCAATAACTTGCTGTTGTGAGGCACAGTCCTGCATGTTGTAGATCAGCAGTATCCATGGCCTTGACCCACTAAATGCCAAGTGGCAGATACTGTCAGTCATTGTCACATGGCTTGGATATGATGCCCACTGCTGCCCATGGTTTCTCACAGCTAAGACTCTCCTGGTATAGGAACACCACCCAGCGAGGGCTTTCCTTAGGTGTCCCAACACAGGAGTGCCAACAACGACATCACTCATGATCTTTTCAAGCAGTGATGAACCCTCTCCCCAAAGACTTCCCCCGATTCTCTTATAGGGCCTTTCTACACATACCAGCAAACCTTTCTAACAACTTCAGGGCAGAATCTCAAGTTAAATGTTCAAAAACAAAGATAAGATGCTAAACTAATCCCTAGAATTTAGATGGGACTCCCTCTTTATTCTATGGTATTTTAAAAATCACAGATTCCCAGAATCATCTTCCTAGCACGACAGCCAAAGACTGACTACAGATGGAGACACTAGATGCAACAAACCCCTGCAGACCACGGAACTTCTGGTTCTCAGGGCTCCGGAGAGAAAATGAAGTTGACTCATTTCATTTGAATGTTTCCATTTCTCCAGTCTATACTCTCTGTGAACCCTGCAAAGGTCACAGCTACTTTTCCACATAAAAGGAGGTTGTTATGGCTAGATGTCCCCCAAAGTCTCCTGTGATTATAGGTAGGGCATTTTCAGATTTCAGAGGTGGCTGGATCTACAGTGTGTAACACTAGGATTGATTCATGGTGCAATGCTTGGCTCAGCGCACTAGAATTAAGGGTTTGAGTGCTACCCACCCTGAGTACCTGGATAAGACATAGAAAGAGCTGTAGCTGCCCCTCACTGCTTTTGTTTTGCTGCCTTCTGCCTGCCATGCACTGTTTCTCCTCTGCAGTACCTGTCTGCCACGCCACCCTGTGCTGGAGCGAGCTATAGACTGAAGCCTCTACAACCTGCACTAAATAAATCTTTCCTCCTTTAACTTTGGGTGTTGGCTATTTTGTCTCAGCAGTGAGAAAAGGAAATAGGACAGAGGCACATTTAAAATTTCACACATACCATGTTCTACCAAGTGCGTCAACCAAAGTTCTGGTATATAAGAACACTGGTATAAGTTAGTCACTTCTTGCCAGTTTTATAATATAGCGTAGCACAAAGACCAACTGGGTTTGAATCCTGGCAGCACTCAGAACCCTCCCTGTGACCCCAGACATCTTCCTGAGCACCATGCCTTCACCTGTTAAGTTGGGAGTTGAGGAGCAGCAAACATTACACAAAATAGCAATGGTCATGTGTAGAACTCTCAGGCTGAAATCCACATGCATTTGTAGTCTGCCCTGCTAACTAGAGTAATAATGGTCACCTTTTATACATTCTCTGGGTCCAGGCCCAAGAAGCTGACTGTCAGGCTTTCTTAATACCCTATCAATAAAGTCAAGTGCCCAATAAGGTAGCTTCCAGAGCATACAGCAATGGAGCATCTGAAATGTGGCTAGCCCCAGTTAAGATGTATGTAGTATGTGTAAAATAAACACTGAATTGAAAGATTTAATATGAAAAAGAATGTAAAATATTGTAATTTTTATTATGATTACATGTTGAAATTAGAATATGTTTAGATAAAGTTAAAATTAATTTCTTAGTACTTTTAGTGTGACTAGTAGGAAATTTTTAATTACGTAGGTGTTTTGCACTATATTTCTACTGGACGAGGCTGATAGAACCCAGCCTCTTCCCATCCCTAATTCATACTCAGTTCAAATTAAGAAAACCTTTGAAGAACTCCCACCTATTTCCTATTGTATTAAATGGCAGAAAACAAGCTTCTTCAAGTCTGCTACACCATGAATTTATATATAAATTACAGAATACTGTCACCAAAGGCAGATTACCTGTCAGGTTTTTAGACCAAAGATCTTTCCAGAATTTGACCTCATGCAGCTCTCCAATGCCTGCCAGACACTTTGACCCTCCAGGTCTTATTTTCAAACAGGCCAAGAAACAGCAGAGGTATGGAAGAGAAGTCAGTCAATTGGTTTGAATTCCAGCCTGCCATTTGTTTTCCCACCTGAACTTGGGCAAGTTATTTAACCTCTTGTCACCTCTGTCACCTCACTTGTAAAATGATGACCTTAACAGGGCACAGCTCATAGAGAAGTGGTTAAGATGAAAAAGTCACAGTATCCAGTACATAATGCACACTCAACAGCTAAAACCTAACGTCTTTAAGCTGGTAAGAGAACTGAAGGAACTCAGGCTATTTGGCTCAAAGCACATAAATCCTATGCATAACACCAAAAACATCAAAGGAAAAAGAACTTTTAAAAAATTATGGTAAGACCATTTATCATGGCACCTCCCTTCTAAAAGGCTTTCATATATAGGTACCGTGCCTATTGGCTCATAATCCCCGTCCACACAACCCCCACAGATGGTTTCTTTTGTTTTAGTTGTTCATACTAGAGACCACTCAGGGCCTCACATATACCAGCCACATGCTCTACCACTGAGCTAAACCCATGGCTCCCCAAATTATGTTTTAATATCCTCTACCTCGGTTCTATTTGAGCAACCAATAGGGCAAGAAGTTTTGAGCACAGAATGATCTCAGGGACTCGAACTATTAATCCTGATTGTCCATTTGACTGGATCAAGAGATGCCTCCTGGAGGAACCGGACTGACAGAGTGCTAACCTCATCCAAGGATTAACCCACTGATGAGTTCATAGGTGAAAGGCCATCAGGAGGTGGAGCCTACTTGGAGGAAGTAGATCCCGAAGTGTGACTTGGAAGGGTGTAACTTTTCTCCGGTTCTTTCCCTCTTACTCTACTTCCTGGCTGCCACGAGGCAAGCAGTTGCCCCACACCAAGCCTTCCTACCGCAATGTTTATGCACTGGAGCCTGTCTTGGAAAAAAACTGGGAGCCAAAATACGCTTTTCCTCCTCCACGTTGTGTGTGTCTGGTATTTGGTCCTAGCAGCTAAAAGATCTTCTATTTCTCACCTTAACCTGAGCCAGGCAGACTTGAGTACACAACTCTGTGTGCTGTGCCCTCTCACGTATAAGCCACACATGTTCTAAAAGGAGTCATCTACCCACATTCTCCGCCGTCCTTCACCAAGAGGGGACCTCATTATTATTTCAAGCCAGTACATGGGATGAGAGTGACTCACAACAAGGAAGCAGACATCTCCCTTCAGTATTTCAGCAGTCATCTCTGTAATCACAGGGCTGATTCCAGCTCCTGCAACAATATCACTGAAAATGTGAATGAAGTTGACTCATTTCATTTGAATGTTTCCATTTCTGCAATATATGAAATGGAGTAGAATTTAGATAAGCTTACCTACACCCTCTCCAGATTACAGTCATGTGGAGATTCCTTACAATATTTAATACGGTAATGTGTCATGGAAATAGTTTGTTGTACAGTATTGTTTTATAAAAACAAGGGCAAAAAACTCTACATGTGTATTAGAAGTGCAAATTTTTACTATTTTCAATCTGTAGCTGTTTGAATCCAAGGCTGTAGAAACCCATGGATAGAAATGGTTGATGGTACTACTCTGTCCTCTGGTCACACCCAAGTACAGCTGAAATCTATCTCTGGGAGAACAGAGAAAAAGTACTAATGGTTACATCAGAGCTACCTGCTGGGTCCACCGCACACACCAGTCTGCTACGAGGAAGCCAGGTTATTAAACGTGGCAGGCGTGCCAGCCTCTCTTGAACCTGCTAATAAAGAATTTAAACCCAAAGATTGCCAACTCTGCGAAATCCTCCAAAGAAATGCCTTCTTTTCCATCCTTCCAACCACTCTCTCTTACTGAAAGCAGATGAGTAGGTAAAACACCACAGCTTCTAGGAATAAACATCATAAAGTCACCTAGGGCTACAGCAAGTAAACCTTGCTTAATGAACCTTATTTGGGGGTTAAGTTAAAATTCATAACCACACCGTGAAATTCAATGTGCTATAAAAACTTATGGTAGACATTTAAATTTTATTTTGAAAAGAAAAACCTTACTGATAACAGTGAAGGAGAGATAGAAGTTGTATAAGCCTATAATAAGAAAAATGTTATCAGAATAATTCAGTTTCCCATGCCTTTGGCTTTCTTTAAGACATTTTTCTGAAGTGAGCCTAAAATAAGGGCTGTGTTGCCAGCTTTATTAATTGTCTTAGATTTTAAATGAGCTACAAAATGATCCTTTATCATCCTATCAACCAAAAAAAAGTTAACCCTTTGAATGGTCTTTTCTCTACAGATAAGCCTGCTGAAATTGCCAGAGCTGGGTTGTTTCCAGAGAAGGCACAGGGATTTGGCCATCTGGACTTTCTTACAGGTCCCTGTGAGGAATGAGATGTAGCAGCTTTCTAGGGAATGTCTCTGTCCCTGTCTCTCTCTCTCTGTCCCTGTTTCTTTGTCTGTCTGTCTTTTCCGACACCCTTCTCCCTCTCCTCTGTCAAAATGAAACTGGTCCATAGCTGGCCATGGCGGTGCATGCCTATAACTCCAGCTACCAAAGGGGCTGAGGCAGGCACAAGTTTGAAGACAGCTTGGAAAACTCAGCAAGGCCCTGTCCCTTATACCCCAAAAGACAAAGAACTAAAAGGTCCACACAGGGCTGCATGAATACCTCCATGATACAGATGTGTGACCATTATGGTCCTTGAGCCCCCAGAGTTCCCTGCAGAGACAAGCAGCTACTGCCTATACCACGTGCATAGGGGAAGGACTGAAGAGATGTGAAAAGTTTACTTTGGCCACATCTGAGGGGTAGACTGTAACTCTGGCCACCCTTCCCCATCTGCTGTAGCAATTCTGGCTTCTTCTCTTGTCTGCTGACCAGGTGCAAAGGCACCTGCAGTCACTTCTGAGTGTTCTGAGGTGAGGGGCTCAGGTCAAGTCTGGGGCAGAACCTTTCACAGCAGGCCCTGGCCGGAGGCCCATCCCTGTGAGGACCGAACCTGTAGCCGAGTTCAGAGGCCCAAGACGGCTTCCTCCACCCAAGACGGCCTCCTCCACAGCAACTCCACCGCAACTCAAGAAAAGGGCCATGAATGTCCTCTACAGTGTGCTACACTAGGGGACCTTGTCAACCTCTGATGCTATGGGGGTATGACCAAACCATCGGCCTCTGTTCATAAGAGCTCAGATCTTAGGTCCTGGCAGGTCACCAGGGTGGAGGTGAAGCATGGAAAACACTTCTCAAGTGGCTCTATCAAGGCTTCTCTGGATTATGCACAGAGCACTTTTTAGCAGCCTGCTCTCTTGCCTGGCCCCTGTGCCCCTTTTCCTTTTTGACACCACCTCCCCTTCCCAGGATTCAGTAGAGCATTCAGCCACCCTGCCAGAGGCTGTGCTGCCCACTTCCACCAGCAACCACAACCACAAGGCCTCATCATCCTTATGAGTGCTTCCTGAACAGAAGCAAAATGTTCCAACTCATTAAAAACAATCAGGAGCACACTCCTCTTTCTCCCCCTCTTCCTACCAGTCACTAAAGGTAACAGCTGGGTAGCCAGGCTCAACCCGGAATAGGAGCCCAGAAGAGTGCGGATAATCAAAGAAGCACCAGCAAGCACTAGGTGGTCATGCCTTGACCTTCTATGCAAGAACACATCTATACCATGCTCAGACTTTGGGTCTCTTTATTACAGCACCTAAGTCTGAACTGAACTAATTCTGGTCTGAGTTTTAGATGCTGTCAGAATCTGTCCAATAATTTTTTCTAAATCAGTGAGAGTATTTTGTGAACATCAGCTGACCCAATAGGACATTTTCATAGGAAGAAGATGACAGACACTGGGTTCTGATGGTCCCATCCCCAGCTTCCAGGCCATGGTCCTCAGAGACAATGACCAGTTCTAGCCTCTCTCCTCTGAAAGGAGCCTGGCTTGAGGTCAACCCCAGAGCCCAGGGGGTTTCTTATTAAGCTTGCCTGAAGGTAACCTTATACAATATGTTTTTGATATATGTGTACCTGCACTTGACCTGTGACCCATCATGTACCACACCATCAGGTATGGAGTTTTCTAGTGAGGCCTCACGTCAGCACTCAGGAAGTATCAGACTTTGGAGCATTTTAGATTGCAGGACTCCAGATTGGAGATATTCGACTTGCAAAAGATATTTTAAAACATTTTACCTTCATAAGTTTTAGATTTAGATTTAAAGTTGCAAAACATTCTACAGAGTTTCTGTAGACCCTTAATCCAACTTTTCTTCAAGTTAACATCTCACATAAAGTAGTACAGCTACCCAAATCAGGAAATTCATGTGGATGAAATACTCTTACCTAAACACAGACCCTGTTTGAATTTCACCCAATTTTCTCCCTAATTACTTTTTTTCAACTTCAAGATCTAAACTAGAACCACCCATGTTGCCTGTAGCTATGTCTTCCTCTCCTCTAATTTGTGATATTTTCTAAAATTCCAGGTCAGTTATTTTCAAAATATCCCTAGTATTTCCAAGACTGAAGTTATTTGTACTTCTGGCAAGAATATCATTGAGGTGATGTTTTGCCTTCTCGATCATAGTGTGTATATTGTTGCATCTCATTATTACTAGATGCCAACACTGTTTTCTTGGTGCTGGTGCCCTCTGCTATCTTCTTTTTCTATATAAATATCCTGTGCTACTCTGAGACTATGAAAATACTCTGTGTCTCATAAGACTTCCATCCTCTAATCTCAGTATGCACTGAAGGCCCTGATCTGCAACAGTCACTGTCACAGTGTTACTAGGGTTGATTTTCCTATTCCCCTTACTCCTTCTACATTTACTAACTAGAAGTTTTCTCCAACCTCCTCCCATTTATTTGTTTATTCAATTATTCCCATCATCATGATTCCTGCATATTTACTTCCAAGAGTAATAACCCAATCCTATCAACACAGTGAGCGTTCAATACTGATGATTCTGATACCGCTGCCATTATACAGATTGGGAAATGAAGCAAGAAGAGATGTTAAACCCCTAAGGTCACTCATTTGGTCAGTGGCTGAGATGCAAAGCCAGTCCAACAGACTTACCAATTCTTAGGTAGCAAAGGACAAGCCACTACGTAAATAAAGTGATGTCCTCAATTACCAAAAGAGTAGAACGTGACCCAGCAGCTCAACAGGCCTTCAACGAGGATATGAGAAAAACAAATATCTGAAGCTCTGTGTTTTAACCAGCAGAATGACTTTAAAATCACTTACTGTCTTCCTAGATAAGCACCATTAAAGGTAGCGCTCCCCAGCCCCACAGCAGACAGAACCCGACCAACCGAACCTACCAACACCTCTGCAAGGACTGGGGCAGCTCCACCACCCGCAAAGCGCTGACTGCAACAGCAATAAACAGCAACGTTAGTGATCTCAATGGAGCTCACACAATTAAGCTACTTCAGGGGTTATTCAGCTTTAACAAGTCTTCACTTTCCCAACTCCTAAATCTGCTTTCATCTGCAATTTCTTGGGGCTGTTTAAATGACAGGGGTGCTAACAGTGCCTCTGCTCAGTGGGAATGATTCAGATTTGAATTTAAACACCAGCAACCCCTTCTCCGAGGGAGTAACTCACCTTTGTGTTCTCACAATCTTGCCTGATTTTCTTTCTGGTTTTCAACATCACTGGCAAAATTCATACTCATAATTATTATTTTAATTTAATAGGTGCTCAGTATCTGATGTGCCATCCTCAGCTTTAAGACCGATCTCATGCTTGCACTTCAGCTGAACTGATAGGAGACTGCAGTCTCTTTAAAAATGAGCTACACGCTTTATTTTGTGCACAGTGTTTCGGACTCCTCCCTTAGGGTGAGCTTTTATAACGGTTCATCACCTGCCGAGACTGAACAGACGTCAACCCTTCCCAAGAGTCTGTAACACTAGCCTCACACAAGGGCTTTGTGCTTGGAATCAATAATGCAGGGATTTATGAAGAAAACAACTTTTATTTTAAGCTGAAAGAAAACAGTCAATCCACCTGTAAATTGACTCACATTTCATTCTCCCACCTTCAGGCACATGTCCAGTCATGCATGTTGCCAGTTCCATCATTTGAAATGACTAATGAACGCATTTTCTGTCATGCATATCCCACTAACAAAAGGCACCTTCTTGCTCTTATAGGAGACCTAAAAGCCAGCAATCCACATTAAATACCGAGGCATGTTCAAATGGCCATTGCCAAACAAATTCCTGTAGCCTGGCTGAGGCCCTGAATGCTCAGCTACTGCACACATTGCCTTGTTTCAAAAAGTGTCTTCCTGTAACCAGATTCTTTTCTGAGGTCCACAGGACCAGTCCCTCTACAGAACACCTAACAGCTTGCAGTTATGAGGAGAATGACAAGAGCAACAAACACTTCCTAAGGATGTACTAAGCATGAGGCACTGTTCAAAGCAGCACATGTGCTTTCCTCCATCAGGGCCGGGAGTGGTGGCACACCCTAGAATCCCAGCTGTCTGGGAGGTGGAGGCAGGCGGATGGCAAGTTCAAGGCCAGCCTGGGCAAATTACCAATTAATCAAGACCCTGTCTCAATATTCAATAAAGTACAAAGGCTCTGGATTCCATCCCTAGTGCTATAAACAAACATTATGAAGTAACTTAGTGTTATACAGCTCACAGATGGCAAAGCCAGGGACTGAGTCCTGGCGGACTGGTGACGGACCTCAAATGCTCACACTCTACTCACACTGCCATTGTACCACTTACCTCCCGTCCAGAAGAGACGAGCCTCTGCCTTGATGTGGCGAGGAAGCCAGGAGGACCCTTGCCACTGTTCCTGCCGCCCTCCCCAGGCCCCTAGAAAAGTCCAATCCCATACCTCCAGGCTTTGCCAGAGTCCCCATCCACCATGTGGATAATGTGTCCAATCCACCATCTTCCTAGGAACAAAAATTGGTCACAGAAAGGTCTTCTTCATCCAACCCCAACTCAAATGGAAAAGGAATTCTGGGTGGCCTTTCTTCATTACTATTTGTACACTTCCTTCTTCCAGCTCAGAGTCGAGCAGTGACTGCAAGGATTGTTATTCTTTTAACACACACTGACCAGGCGCCTGCTCTGTGCCAGCAGACAACGCCAGTCTCTGCTCTCTGTGAGGTTTTACATTCTGGAGGGGGATAAAGGCCATGAGCAAATGAGAACAACAAGCCAGGTAGGTGCTGACCGAACAATGAAGCAAGGTGAGGATGGAGAGGAGGGGGAGACAGAGAAGGAAGCATCAGGAAGCCAGGAGACTGAAACCTAGAAATGGAGATCTGGGAGTGTGTTGTGAGAAATGCCGGCGGGCTGCAGACAGAGACTTGATCACAGAACGCCTGCAGGCCAGGGACATGACTTGGGTTTTAGCGTAGGTACAGTGGAAACCGACAGATGCTTCTTAACAGCTCCACGGCCTGACATCACCGCTGAACAATTCGCACTGGGTGAACACAAGGTGAGGCCAACAGCAGAAGCAGGCACGAGAGAAAGGCAAGGTAACCGACTGCAAGAACTCACAGTGGTGGAGGACGTGGACGGACATGGTCTGCTCACGTTTAGAACCAAACTCCTCCAGGAAATTAGGAGCCACTGAGGATGACCACAGAAGAAATAAGGAATTATTTCAGAGTTGTAAAATATTTAAGTAGTGCAATTCAGATATTTGCTATGATATAAAAATGCATGAACTGCTTCTTTCTTAGCACAAAGAACAAGAAAGGCCTGGGGGATGATACGTCACAAGGCAGCCAGCCTCGCCCCCGTCGTGGGAAAACTTTAACTCTCAATATTTCTCTCGTTCCCTTACCTGTTCCACTTCAGTTCCCCTCGGCCACAAAAACTACCCCGCCCTCATTCGCTCTGGCAGTTCACCTGCTCGGGTCATTCTGACATCGGCAGCTCCTGCCGTTCAGGCTTCTGGCCTGGACGCCCTCCCAGTCACTCAGGGCTCGGCCTGTTCTGGCCCAGGGACATCTCCTTACCCCACCCCACCCCTGCCAGAAAGAAGAGCTTAAAGATCCACGCTTTCCTCAGCTCAGGGCTACCTTGGTCCGCTAGGTAGCCTGCTACTCTGTCCCTGCCCCAATAAAGACTTCTCTCGTGTCAGAACGTCTGGTCTGGCTCTGTGTGGGCTCTCGGTTTCTATCAGGGGAGTGGCTTACATCGCATGAAGAACACACCAAGGTTCACATTTCCATCCCGATATTTTAACTGAGCAACTATTTCACCCACAACTGGTCACCAGACACCAAATGCTACACTAAGGAGAAAGAGTGCTTGGTCTTTTGTTCTTTGCTGAAGTTCTAATCACACCATTTTTCTCTTGCCCTCCCCACAGGTTTGTCAGGAGGCAGGAGGGATGAGGGAGGGGAGGAAAAGGGCAGGCACCTGGCAGGAGGCCGCTCCATTCCAGCCAGGGGCTCCATGAGAAGAGCTGGTAAGCCAGGGAAGGCTGGGGGATGCCAAGATCTTATCAGATGTCACATTTGGAGATTTCGGTGCCAGAATGAAGCCAGTTGCCTTAGCAACAGTATCTCTATCCAAGGTGATAAATTACCCCGCTGTCTAACAAATTCAGTTCATTTCTTAAACAGTCAGTGTTCTAGAAATAATATGAAAAGAAGCACACACCAAACAGCGGACAGAGAGGGCAAATCAATCCCGAGGTCTGCTCCCAAAGCCCCGGCTGGGGAACAGCTGAAGACGGACTAGAGACAGGGAAGAAGATTCACAGGACAGCCAAGGAACTTAAAACTTCAAATTAAACATGAAAAAGAGTAATAGAACATTTAAAAAGTCTACATCTTTCTGATCATTCTAAGTCGTTACATTATTCTAATATCATTCTCCTCATTTTACCCTACTTTGTAAAGCCCAACACTTACTAATAATTTGATTGATGTTCCTGCCTGTTCTGCTAGATTTTAAGCTTCTTAATTTCAAACGCTTTCTCCCTTTCAGTACCTCCAGAACTTAAACGCGACCAAGAACATTATGGACTCACAACCATATTTATCAAATGAATAAATGATTCTCTCTCCTAGAGTTCTAAAAACTATTAGTCAAGTACTATATAAACACATACACATATGTATGCCATGCCTAACAGAGATAGAAGTATTTTTCAGCAAAAATAGGACTAAGACAAGAATGATTCCAATCACCACCACTATTAAAAAGTATTTTGTTGCCTTTTTGAAGAAAGGAAAGGGTACCTGGGAGTGGCTAAGATCAAGAAGGGGTTTTCTAGGGTTGTTTTAGACTGGGCCTCACTATGCAATTCAGGCTGACCTTGGACTCACTGTGTAGCCACACTGTCTCAAGCTCACAGCAATCTTCCTACCTCAGCCTCCTGAATGCTAGGATTACAGGTAT
Organism: Dinomys branickii; assembly: GCA_004027595.1. Lineage (NCBI taxonomy): Eukaryota > Metazoa > Chordata > Mammalia > Rodentia > Dinomyidae > Dinomys > Dinomys branickii. The sequence continues at coordinate 82,723 of PVLD010000041.1, read as the reverse complement.
GCACAACCATGCCTGGTGACTAAAATTAAGAAGGGAGGGCTGGGCATGGATGTGTACGCCTGTAACCCCAGCACTCGGGAGGCAGAGCCAGGAGGATCTCTAAAGAGTGTTCAAAGCCAGCCTATGCTACAAAGATAGCATGATTAGCCATAGCATGCTATTAGTGATAGCAAGTCACTCAGCCTATGCTGAGTGTTCAAGGCCAACCTGAACTGCATAGGAAAACCCTGTCCCAGAAAGGCAAAAGGCAAAACAAACAAAGAAAACAAGGAGGGCAGGATCTGGAGTCCTCATTTTCCATACCCAACATTCATTGCAAGCTTTCAGCCCCGCCCCTCACTGAAAGAGGCCTGCTGCTCATCAGGCAGCAGTCTCCTGCCTCCTGCAGGCTCCCTCCTATATGCTGATCCCCTCCACGCACCCCCCAGCTGTAGCACAGGCCCTGTTAAAGTACTCACTTTGGTATTCCTGTAAAAATAAAATAATTTTAACACAATCATTAGAAGAAAACTGATATAAAACAAAACTGAAGAAATAAAATGATCATTCCTTGCAACAGATAAGATTATACATCTGGCAACCTCCACCAAAAAAAAATCAAGAGAAAAAAACAACAGTAACAAAATATATTTAGATTTATGGAAATAAATTCAACTCACAGAAAATAATAGCCTCCTTATTTACAAGGCACTCAGTCAAGGAGAAAATATAATGGAAAAAGCCTCATTTTCCTTTTTTTTTGAGACAGGGTCTCACTCTGTAGGCCGGCTCCACTCTCCAAGCTTGGCCTTACACCTAAGCGGACTCCCTTCCCCACTTTCCACCGTACCACTAGGCGGGCACACTTCCCCAAGCTTTGTCTTACCCCTGTACTGGTGCCCTTCCCCAGGCAGGGACTTACCCCTCAGTGGACTCCCTTCCCCAGGCTCGGCCTTACCCCTCAATCTCCTTTTTTTTTTTTTTTTGAGACAGTCTCATTTTCCTTTTTCCTCATTTTTTTTGAGGCAGTCTCATTTTCCTTTTTTTTTTTAGACAGAATCTCATACTGTAGGCTGGCCTCAAACTCACTGTGGTGATCCCTCTGCCTCAGCCTCCCAAGTGCTGGGATTATAGGCCTTTATCACCATGCCTGACAAAAGTCTCATTTTCAAAAGTAACAAAAGGGATAAACTATGTAACAATTAAAGATACATATAGGATCCATGAGCTTTAAAATGCTCTTCAGGGACACAAAAGAACACTGAGGTTAAGCGATGTCTACCTATGCCTCCATTTTTAGAAAGACTCTCATTCAGATGTCAATTCTTCAGTAATGCACAAATGTAATGCAACCCTATAAAATGCCAGAGAAAGCCTTTGTAAAACGGCCTGTGGCAGGCCTAAAGTCACACAAATTCCTTGGAGTTGAGACCTCAAAGAGAAGAGCCTTGAAATCACTCATAATTTGCCCCTAATGTAGTATTTCACACATGTGAAGAAAAGTAAGACAGCTCCCAAATGTATTGCTAGGGTGCCTTTCCAAGTGGAGGCAGCAGGATGTAACAATATGGGTGCTACGCTGGTGCTGGTAGTTTTAAAACATTATTAAAAAAAAAAAAAAGAATATATATATGCATACAAAGAAATATGGGTGTGGTGGTGCATCCCTGTAATCCCAGCACTCCGAGAGGCTGAAGGAGGATCACAAGCTCCAGCCAAACCCAAAAACTTAGTGACAAGGGATTCTTTTTCAAAATAAAAAATAAGGGCGGGGAATGTAGCTCAGTGCAAAGGCCCTAGGTCAATCCTCAGTATCAATCAATCAATCAATCAATCACAAAAAACACACAAACAAATGCATGCTGATACAGATGCCCACTGGCACACGCAAGAAGCAGACAAGGTGACTGACTGTCACAGTCAGAGCAGCAATAAAGGGCAACTGTTAAAGGGCCCTCCCCAGCCTGCCTCTGTGCTGTCTGTGGACCTCCTAAAGTTCCTCTCCTGTGTAATTAACAATTATTCAAAGGTCTGATTTGTTTATATAAAGAGTAACAGATCAGTTAGCACCAAACAAAATAACTCCCAAACTCACCAGGCCAGATGATAACCAAACTCAGTGCCTGGATATCTCCCCAGGCAGCACCGCAGGGGAAACCCCCACTACCTCAAATTCTGGTACTTGAATCAACTCCATCAGTATATTCCAAACACAGAATTTCATGCCACTGTCATACCTCAAAAGTTGGTTTACATGAAATTTTTTAGAGTCTCACATGAAAGAAGCTGTGTAATTAGGAAATATGACTGCTCTGACTTTTGTACCCAAATGTTAGCAAATGCTACATAAGATGCTTTCCTGTAGTAATTTCCTGTCATAGAGAAACTCTCCTCCCAACTCATCTCCTGAGTGTTAAGCTGATAGATGTTCATTCCAGAGGTGTGCTGGAGCAGTTCAACAACAGGAAAAATGAAGAAATTATTTTCCCAACAGCATGTCAGAAAAACAGCTATTTTTATGCTGAAGATAAAAATTTGAACTAAAATAATGCAAGTTCTCTTTCTTCCAAAATGTAGGGCAGAAGTTTTGTTTACTCTTACGAATCTTATTTCAACCATACTAAGCTGCTAGTACATAGCATATTCCATCAGTTTCATATCAAAATCTCTTCAATATAAGGAATAAGAAATATGTACGTAATTACTCTTGAAAATAAAAATCTTTTTTCATGCACCTATTTTAACATTTTATCCCTGCACAGCAGAGAATATCATCAAAGAATGAAAGTAGCTAGAGGGAAGAATAATTTTCAGAAAGAAATTCTAATAATATCTTCACTGTGACATCAGGTTCAGGTTTAACGATACCAGGATGGTGACCCAGTCTGACACTTTCATCTCACAGGTGGGGACAAAGGCAACATGGCTGCCCAAGAATTGCACTGCAGCTGTCTCATAGGTATGCCTAGGCCCATATAGGGGTCTCTACCTGGCCTTGTGGCCTATGCAATTACTCGTTTATTAGCTCATGCACAAGCAGGCTTTTTCTTTTCTTTAAATTGGCATGTGCAACAAAGTAATATAAATCAAGGCTACAAAAAATTAATATTAGTGTCACCTTGAACAGCAGCTACCACCTGGAAATTGCACATAAGGAAGCTGTGGCCTATCTGTGAGCATTCTTCTTGCTGTGTCACTACTTACAAATGAAACGGAAAATGGAATGAGGGAGAGGACAGGAGCCAGCACATGTGACTTTGTGTGTGCCTGGTTAGGACAGAGGGCCCAGAATGAGATCTCGTAGGCTCCCATCCCAATACACCTGGCTCTTGTAGGCAAGAGTCTGAGTGGTGCCTTGGGCCCTTTCTGCCTGCATACTTACTGGCTGAATGGGAAGGTAATTTACTTGGCAGAGTAAGGAGTTATTGTTACGGTTTGTGTCTAGATGTCCCCCTAAAGCCTCATGTAGACTTAAGCTTTTTGAGAGGTGGCTGAATCTAGAGTGTGTGATGCTGGGGTTAAGGGTGTAGGATTGCTAAGTCGGTCATTGATTGGTTTGGCATGGTCCTAATCCTGGCAGTGTAGATACAATACAAAAGGGACAGAAAGATGCCATTAAGGTCTCTTGTTGCTTTTGCTGTCTGAACTGTTGCCCCTCCATTTTGCACCGTGAACATGAACTGTTGTCCCTCTGCTATGTGCCACCCTGCCTTGGAGTCAGCCCATTCTGAACTGAAACCTCTACAAATGGTCAACCCTTTCCTCCTTTAACTTTGAATGTTGGGTATTTTGTCTCAGCAATGAGAGAAAAATAACTAAGACAGAACTTAGTACCAGTGGAGTCACTGCTGTAACCGTATCTGACCATGTGGTTCAAAAGCCTTTGGAAATGGCTTGTGGGAAGAGTGTGGAATGATTTGGAGATGCTAGCTGAAAAAGCAGAGCTGGCATGCCTTAGGCTGTTATGTATGGAAGATTGTGTTTAGAACTCAGAAGACCAGAATGCCAATAGAAATCTTGCCAATAAAGAACAGGCTCCAGAGATTTCTGCATTGGTTGTTGGACTCCAGATGATGTGTGTTATGCCTTGTCAGAAGGCTTGTCTGCATTTTGCTCATGTCCAGAGACATTGCCTAAAACTAAAATAAAGGGCAAGAGGTGAATCTGGCAGAAAAAGTTTCAAGGCAGTCTAATGTTGTGGCAGTGGCACGGCTACCATTGGGGGCTTTAAGCCAGATCTATGCTGATAATCAAGAGCAAAGAGCCCAACAGAATGATTTAAAACATTTTGAATTTGGCAAGAAAGGATGAGCCAGTAAAGCTGTGGACTGCAAAGATAGAGCAGAGGAGATTTTAATTGCTAAGAACAATAGAGAAGATGACCTGAGGGCATCACAAGAAGCAGCAGGACTCTACCATTGCAGCCTCAAAACTGCAAATGTGAAAGACTTTGCTTTGAAAAGAGAGCTCAGAGCCCATGTTCCAGAATGGTAGCAGCCTGGGGAAGTTGTTCCTTGGGATGTGGTTCATTGGCACTGGACCCCTACAGCCAAGAGAGAAGAAAGCTTGACCACTGCTCCCCCTGCTGGTAGACCTTGGTGTCATTCAGGTGGTGCTGGTTTTAGGCGCATGCAGAATGCAAAAGTTGTAGGATCAAGAAATCTTCCACCCAGATCACAAGGCCTGGGAAGCCAGACAATGTTCCTCTGAGAGGAAGTGTGTAAAGCTGTGAGGGTGAAGTCAAAGGTACAGTAGAGACCCCAAAGGGTTGGAGAAGCCAGGAACATGAAATCATCTGAAGAAAATTGCAAGAAGGGAGCAGAGCCAGCCTAACAGAGAAGCCATGGGAGCCACAACCACCATAGGACTAGAGCCACCTAAACCTTTTGGAGTTCCTTTCTTGTCACAGATTTCCAGAGTTCATATCTTGCATGGATGCTGCACATGGAACTAATGGACTTAATGTTTGCCCTGCTGGGTTTTGGATCCACTTTGGTCCTATTCCTTTGTATTCCCATATTTGTACCTTTTGGAATGGTAATATTTATCTTGTGCCATTGTATGTGAGAAGTATTTAACATTCTTTTTGTACGGGGGCTCACTCTAAGAGTGTCCTTAAATCTCAGAGATGATGTTGGACTTGGACTTTTCAGCAATGTGGAAAATGTTAGGACTTTGGCAACACTTAGAGACAGACCAAAAACCTTTCGCAAAAAACGGTCCAAGAGCGAAATGTTACAGCTTATGTCTAGATGTCCCCTCAAAGCTTCATGGAGTTGTGGGGGCAGGCTTTTCAGTGGTGGCTGAATCTAGAGTATATAATGCTGGGATTAAGGATGTGTGATTAGTAAATCAGTCCACTGATTGGTTTGGCACAAATCTGGCTAGGATTAAGGGTGTCAGTGCTACACCCACCCTAGGGTGGGAAGCCTACACACAAGATAAGGTACAGAAAGAGGCTTGTCTCTCTCTCTCACTCTTGCTGCTTTTGCAGTCTTTTCTGTCATGAATGGCAATCTGAATGGAACTCTGGCAATCTGTGGCAAGATAGGAACTCCTATGCCATGCCACCTGCCTTGGAACCAGCCAATTATGGACTGAAACCTCTACAAACTGTAAGCAAAATAACCCTTTCCTTCCTTAACTGGTGGTGCTAAGTATTTTGTCTCAGCAACAAGAAAAGTGACTAAGACAGGAAGACAAATCAGTATTCAGTAATTTTCAGCTTTCTCCTGGTATGCATATATACACTGAATTCTACTGTCCAAGCCACAAACTGTGACAAAGCAAGGATGCACGGATACATGCTCTGGGCCTGTCACCACCCAAGGCTTAAATAAGGCTATGCCAATCTCTGCAAAACCTGGTTCTGTCTGCCAACCTTGCCTCAAAGCCTCTTATATTTTAGGACAAAGGTTAGAGGAAGCACAAAGGTTCCCCAGAGGCAGGGAAGACTTGCCTGACAAACTAGCAGTCAGAGGACCAGGAACCCCAGAGGGAGAGCTACCCAGCTGTGGCTCTGCACCAGTCTTTCTGTGTTGAAAAATCAAACCCAAAAGCTTGAAGGACATGCAATTGTACTTGGTACTAAATCATGAACACAGGATAGAAGCTAAAAGACTAGTCTTTACTACTATGGGATTAAAAAAACCTTCAACTAGGTCTCTACTGAGTCAATGGTGTCTTCCCCAAAGTTCAAGGCTATCAGAACCTCAGCATGTGACCTCATTTGGGAAGAGCATCTTTGCAGATATGATAAAATGACTGCATTTTTACAGGATTAGACTGGACATGAGTGAGTCCTAAATCCAGTAACTGGTGGCTCTATAAGAAAGGTGCCAAGCCAGGTACAGCTGCACATGCCTATAACCCAGCACACTGGGAGGCTGAGCCAGGAGGATCACTAACTTTGATCCCAGCCTAAGCAACTTAGTGAGACCTGGCCTTGAAACAAAAAAACCTGAAAAAGAGCTGGGGGTGTAGCTCTCAATATATCATGGGTTCAATTTCCACACAATCAATCAGTCAATCAATGAGCAGGTGAAGAGACAAAGGGGCCACAAACTGGAGTGAGACATCTAAGAAGCAAAGGAGCACGTGCTCCCTCAGAGTTCGGAGAAGGTACCAAACTTGTCAACATCCTGGTTTCAGAACCACAGGAGAATAAATCTCTCTGGTTTTAAGCCACCCAGTCATGGCTTTTTGTGTGACAGACCCAGAAAATTCATGTAGGATTCAAACCCTGGAAGCAAAGATCAAGGAAGGGGGTCCAGGACTGTTTAGGCCACCTTAAACTCAGAAGGCACAAAATGGCTATTGGAGGCGAGGAAAGATGGCCCCATTTCTTTGTTATTCTTCCTGTGAGGGGCGGTCCGCCTCCACTGAGTCTGGGCAGGTTCCTGGACTTCCATAAGCCAGAAAATATGGCAGAAGTAACAATAGCGGTTTCCAGTCCTAGGTTTTAAGGAACCAGCAATTTTTCACTTTCGGTCCCCACAACACTTGTTCCTGGAGTCCTGAACTGTCATGTAATAAATCTGAAGCCACCATACACATACAGAGGGCCAGAGCCTACCTGGAGACAGAGTCACTCCCATGAATCCCACAGAAGCTCCAGGTATCCTGGAGACAAGGACTCTTATCACCCCAAACCAAAATGAAGCTAAGAAAAACAAGCAAGTGCTGTCACTTTCAGATGTCAAGTTTGAGGATGGTTTCTTATGCAGCAATAGATAACCGGGACAGCTTACAAGACTCAACTTCTGATATATAGTACATATAGCTTTAGAAGTATAGCTTTAAAAGGAAGTACTACAGAAAATTCAGATACAAGCAATAGAAAATTATTATTGTTGTGGTCAGGGTGGCAGAGAGGTGGCTGGCTATGGGAACTATTGCATTTAGCCTTTCATTTAATAATGCCTGGGCTTCTAATCCGAGAAAGAGTAATCACCAGAGGAGAAATCATCTGAAAGCAGAGCAAAGATGACTGGGTTTTAAATGACAAAGAAATAATAGAATGAACCACTAGAGGAAAAAAAAAGCATCCCCTGCAGACTTCAACCCAGCATAAGGGTTGAGTACCAAGGGTGGTTTGGGGACCAGAGAATGAACTTGGCTAGCTTCTTTTCTTGTCTGCTTGGCATCCAACATGTTGTCATCTCCAGGTGTCAGATGGAGGCTCACAAGAAGGCTCCTTGCATTTCACTGCTACATGAGGCAAAACAGCCTTTTGTGTCCTAGAACTATGATATGAAATGACTCACTGCCTACCCTCCCTCTAAAATGCAAAGCTTCAAAGACTCTAGCCATGCATTTTCTGTGAGCTAGCAAGGGGAGAGACTAGCAGATGTTCAACAATATTCTAATCATAAGGAGAAAAGTTTCAAAGGCAGATTCAGCCCACCAGCAATGCTGAACCAGCAGTGACTCTTCCAAAGGCCCTGGTGACTTGTGGAACCATCTACATGGAGGACAGCTGGAGCCCACACTGGGTTTTCTCTCTGGGGAATCCCTACTGCTGTTAACTAGCTCAGCACCACATACCTCTTGTGCTAGTCTAACCAGGTACCTAGATGATCAGGCTGCACGTACCGTCCCATCTCCCACATCAGAGAGCAGTTCCACATCCACCATGATTATGCAACAACCAAGTACTGTCTAACGGTGACCCTCAGGCTCCCTTAGCTTTCCAGAAATAAGCTCAGGGGAACTTAGGGGACATCTGTGCCTGCAGTGAGACTGTAAGACCATCTAGGATTCTTGTGATGGTTGGGTTTGTGTCAATTTGGCTGGGCCATAGCATCCAGATTATTTGGTCACACATTATCCTAGATGTTTCTTTGATGGTGTTTTCAGGATGAGATTAAAATTTAAACTGGTAGACTCTGAACACCAACTTCCTCCAGGAGATACCTTCAGATCTAAACTGTACCATCACTGTCTCTGCCCCCAGGCTCCAGCCCATCAGCTTAGCTTGCAAGTTTGGGGCTTGCCAGACCGTATAACTGTGTGAATCAATTTCTTAAAATTAATCAATCTATATCTGCAAATATCCTATTGGTTCATTCCTAATATAATACCATAGCAACCCTCACAGCTTCAGGTCACTTTTAGAAGACACTAGTCTGTGACTTAGATGCTCATACTCTGCTGGTGGCAATTAACTTCTCCACTAACTTCTTTTCGACCTCTTGGCCTCTGCTTGCTTCCCATTCACATTCCAATACAGGTAGTTAATTTCATTCCAAACTAGTGGCCTCCTTGAGGCCACCTCCATCTACTGGCCAGGCTAGCGGATGTGGTAGCCACAAATGGTCTGAGGACCTCCGTCAGGTTGGTGGTATCACAAGGAGCAAAATTCAATAAACTGGTCATAATTAGTTAGTGAAACCTCCCCTTCCTTTTCTAGTCACTATCAACCAGGGCAGGAGGCACTCAGAGACTTGGGAGATACTGCCAGTATCCCTGGCAGGCCTTCACAGGCTTCAGTGAAGATGTGTCAAGCACAAACTAGACTGGCTGATTAACCAGGTGTTATGGTTGATACATTGTGTCAACCTGAGGAGTGCAGAAGCTTAACTAAGTGACTCAGCAGTCTGTATCCTGGGGTGAGAAGTACATGCCCTTCCTGCTCTAAGATGGTGTTCAATGTGTCAACTTGACAAGTTTAAAAGGTTAACTATGTGACCCAGCAGGGAGCCAGGGTCCTTACTTTATATTCATCCTGAGCCTGTGCAAGAGGAGGGCATGAAGGTGGTGTATGTGTAGAGGACCACCCCCCAGGGTGGGTAAGCTGCATATAATTAAAGGAAATTTTTAAAAAGATCGGCTGCTGGTTATTCAGAGGAGCTCCAGTCTTTGCCTTCAGCTTGGTCATCTCCTGGCTTCTGGTGCAGACTCTGGCTTTTGCCTGGGACTCTTCAGCCTTCTGGTGTAGACTCTTTGGCCTTTGTCGTAGATTCTTGAGCCTCCTGATACAGACTTATATAGACACTACAGTGAGCTCCAGGCCCTTGGGCTCTTCAATCTCCATGCAGATACCCTCTGCACACTTCCTCACCCAACTCTATGGGTGACCAATGTAAGCCAAACTTATAATTTCTTATACATTTGTATATCTTGTGTTACATCTGTTTCTCTAGTAAACCTAACTGATACAGATTTTGTTACCAGAAGAGGGGTGGCTCTAAAACAAATTATAATAATAACATTCTTTAATGGCTTTAGGGGTTCCTAGAGTTGGCTCTGCAATTTGATGAGACCTAAAAATCAAATGGTCTCTCCTTCTACTTCTGTGGAGTATACTGATAATCCTTGGTATAAATTGTTTGGCCTAATATACCATATAGATCCATTTAATTATCCTGATTCACCACTTTGGAAATGTCAAATATTTAGCAACTCTGTACATAAAACTTTTCCATTTTTTTGACAGAGTAAAATATATAATGATGCTGACTGGTCGGTCTTAACATCCCTAGATAAACTACTAAAAAAAAAAAAAAAAAAAAAAAAAAAAAAAAAAAAAAAAAAAAAAAAAAAAAAAAAAAAAAAAAAAAAAAAAAAAAAAAAAAAGCTCAAAATATCCATATAAAATTTAAAGTCTTCTGGTTGTAAAGACAAATTAATATTAAAAAAAAAGAGGTCAAAGATCCAAATTCTCTGTTCCAGACACAGATAAAAATTTTAGTTTCTAAGTGTCTCAAAAAAAAATAAATAAATAACTCCTCTCTTTTAACCAAAAAACTAAAATTACAAAAACTCAAACACAGTCCCTCATAATGAGATTGGCTAAACTACAGCATGAGTTTCATACTCAGCCTCAAAGGGTATCTAAAACAAAAGTAAGGACACTAATAAAAAAGAGATCCCATAAACTGGGATAGGAACATGCAGAAAGATCCAAAAAAAGCTAAAGATGTTGAGTTCCTAAATGCTGATGAGACTATTTTGCTAAAAAAAAGTTTCCCCACCCACTATAACAGAGACATTGCCACCTCCACCCCCCTATAGGGTTGGCATCTCCTAGTATGCCTAAAAAAGCTAATCCTTATGTGGACCACAAAAGATAATGCTAACATTCTTCTGGACCCACCCTCGCCACCCATTTTTGCCTCTAGGCTCATAACCAGGCTCAAATCACAAAGGGCTCCTATAGGTAAAATACATAATGTAACCCATAAAGAGGTCCACTATTCTCCCAAAAAGCTCCTTTGAGTTTTCTAACAATTACAAGCAAAGGCCTAATGAGCAAATATAAAAATAAATTTTATGAGTATAAGATAATGGTGACAAAAATATACACCTAGATCAGGCTAGACTGTATCTTGCCAAGTACACCACTATGAAATTAAAGGACCTTTGTTTCGGGTAAGGGTAGACAGGGTACATGACATGCAGAGTGGCTCCCCAGTTGAACTAAACCCTTGCTAGAGCTGTGGATGTAGCTCCCTAAATTAGGTGGTGCTTGCGAGGAGGAGAACCATGTTGGAGGCTATTCCTCGGGTACTTCTTCCCGACTGCCCACCTAGCTAGACAAATCAGGTCAACTTTAGCAATTTGGAAATTTCTGTCCTTCAGACAGTAACTTGTCATGCATGGGAATCCCTGGTCAATTGTATCTGCTTTGTGCTACCTCTGCGGGCCACTTTAACTTCTATAGTTCCCCAAATTTAAATGTTGAGTATGTCTACTTTCCATAGAAGAGATGTGACTGAGCTCATCCAAAGACTAAAACCAAGGTTACTGCTCTCCCATGTAAAACTGCTGTATTGTGGTTACTCTCTCCAGTGAGCACATACCAAAGCCATGGAGAAATCAGGGCACAGAAACCAGGAGTCTCCATTTCTCTAGGACTGGAAAGACAGCCATGGGCTTGAGCTACCTCTTCCTCACTCTCCAGGCAAACAGGAACTGGTACCTCATATGTGACATGTGTTATCTGGTATCTGCATGGGCTGTGGGGTCAAATTCCCAGGGGCAAGAATCAACCCCTTCATACATTCCTGACCTTTTATTTTGGTCTCTTTTACCTTATCAACTTGGTAAAGCTACTGCTCTCAGTTAACTCAAACACAAATCTAGATGTTTCCCCAAGGTATCCTGTAGATATAAATAGCATTCATAATTAGTTGACTTTTAAGTGAAAGAGGTTACCCAGCAGTCCAGATAAGCCAAATTCCTTATGTGTAGAGCTGATGCTTCTGTGAAGACATTCTGCTTATAAAGAATCACTTGCATATCTATCTAACCCATATGAGACCAGCCTGACACAGACTCACCATTAGGTAAGCCAGGTACGTCCTGACTCAGTTTCCCAAATATAAAGTAGGAAAAATGAAAGGATCTATCCCACTGGGTTGATTTGAGGATAACAAATCATGACCCCAAGAAGTAAGAAATATTAGTTCATGCAATGGAAGCTATTATGGCCAATGGACCTGTGTCTTTGAGAAAGAAGTTTAATAATTGTAACAAAATATATTTGCTAGAAACACAGGTGTGCATACAGCACACCCAGCACTAATAGAAATACCAGGGCATGCCTAGGGTATAGTGGAAGGCAGCTATTTTAAGTACATAATACAGTCAGGCACAAGCTTCTCATTGCTTCTGATTTGGGACAACAGCCTAATACACTTTGGTTAAAAGGCTTTTAACCAAATCTGTGGAGCAATGTTCCCCAGTGGCCATAATCTCCTTTTCAGGGAAAATCACTCATTTATTCAACATTTTATTAACCACTTGGGGTATACTAGTGGTTGGAAATAAACAGGTTAAACAACAACAACAAAAGCCATTTATTGTCTGACTCCTCTTTTCCTTTCACCTAAACAAGTAAACAAATACCAAGCTTCCAAATGTCATAAAGAAGCTGGTGAGAGAATAAAGAAGGCCAAAGAAGAACTCTGTGGGAAGGAGAGATAAAGAAGGAAAAGAAAGATTTGCATTACAACAAGCTTGGCTAGAACCTGCCTTTGGACAAATAACCACAGTAAGGATAGACATTGGTGAACACTTTGGGTTTCCTAGAAGACCAGGCAGTTACAGCTGTTGTGGTCAATTCTGTCCTTAGCCTCCTCCAACTCCCAATCCCACCCAGTCTTGCCTGGAAAGGCTCAGATTGCACCATGACATCCTTCCCCCAAGAGCAGCAGGTGCAGAGACAAAGAACAGTTTGCTTTTGTTGCTGTTGACATGAATACTATTAGTTTGGCCGATACCAAAGCCCAATAACCCCTCAAACCACGCTCTCAGGGCCCTGAATGGCTCCAAAAACCCCATCACTCCTTGTTACACATTTCGCAGCTGTGGAGGATTCCGAGAGCGGCCATAAATGCTCGCTCGTCCAGCCAACTCGCTGCCACATCAATACAGGCCCATCTTCCCTTCTAAAGCAACAAAACAGCACTTTTATCTATTTTGACATTGCCAGAATTAGCAATATGTGTATTTGAAAACAACACTGAGCTGCTTTAAGAACATTTGGAAACCACTGCTTTTAACTAACTCCACATTACAGTTGTGGAAAACTGAAATCTACAGCTTACTTCGAGATAGGGCAAATTACTACTAAAGATACATGCTACAGTTTCTTGTCATCATTTTTCAAAAAAAGTTCACAGAAGAATTAACTTAGGACAGTTAAAAAATAAATAGTCTGTTCACACAAAGGATAAGTGTGCTCTGTGCACTAAGTGTGATTTCCCTGCTGATGGGATGTTCTGTACTAGTTGTGGAGGGTACAGATCACTACCTTAAAATTCATCATCTAATAAAATTTGTTAGGGTGAGAGTTTACAGTTACTGCTTCCAGAGCAAAGTTATCTATGAATCAAGTGTTCCAACCAGACATTTACTATGTCCATGTGAACCAGCATCAAATCAAATCATCATTGAAGGAAAAGAATATTGAGTCAATACCCATTTATAAAGATGGCAACTTAATTAAAGGATAACCCCATGTATATTAAGTAAATATGACATTGCAATTACATGAAGAAACATATAAATTCACGTAAGAGGAACTACATACACACACAGCTCCTCCATTTATTAGTCGCTATAAAAACTTAATTTAAAACCATGGAAAATGACACAGCCTCAACATTGTTTACCTACTTAGTATAAACTAGTGCAATGAATGGCTCTCTTCTCCAAAGTGCGTGTGTGTGTGTGTGTGTGTGTGTGTGTGTGTGTGTGTGTGTCTAGAAGTTAATATTTAAAAGTAAAAAAAAAAAAAAGTTTAAGGAAAGGATAACTCCTATTTGCCAATAAATTATCATCAAAGCTTAATTAAATCTAAATTCATACTTTACACACACCCATCACCATTTAACAGCATGACCTTTTCTCTCATAAAGTGACAGAATCTAAAGCTGCCCTATTAAGAATTTTTTTGAAGTCTCAAATGTCACAACTAAAAAAAGTAATACATATACACACACTAGTACAAACATCTATTAGGATGTATTTTTTTCAGACAGCATTGAGCAAGTAAGAATTTCATAAAAATCACACCCTACTTGTACCAAGTGAACATAGTCTATTTAAACTAAATGAGAGTCATGTTACAACTTGTTAAAATGAACTAGATGTATAAAAGTAAAAACTCAACAGTAAATTTAGATAAAATTAATACTATACATTTTCATTATCACATGCCAAACAGCTGAGGGTGTCCAATTCTCGAAATATGTAAGATTCTCCTCATAAAATAATTCCAGTGGTACATTCAGAGGCTCTGGTCACACAGACCTGTAGCTGTACATGCACCATGCTCCCAATCAGAAGACCCAATGGATGCATGAATACCTGACAATCCTCCTGGCATTGCCAGCTTTCTCCTCTTTCATATCTAATTCATGAGGCCAATCCAACACTTCCACACACCACCTTCAAAGAGTTCTAACGGGGGGCTGGGGATATAGCTCAGTGGAATAAGCGCCTGCCTGGCAAGCACAGGGTCCTGAGTTCGATCCCCAGTACCGCAAAAAAAAAAAAAAAAAAATCAAAGAGTTCTAACGGGTTTAGCATGGTCCTAAGATCACTCTGTTCAAGCAGCATGCTTTGCAATCACGCTGGGGCTGGAAGAAGCAAGGATAAACAAGATATGCCCTTTAAGATAAAAACCCGGCACCCAGCACCTGGAATGGGCTCAGGGACCACATGCAGCATTAATGGAGGAGCACAGGAGTGAGTAACACACAGCCCAGCACAGTGGTGCTCCACAGAAATATAACGCAAGGCACAAAAGGGCTTAAGCTTCTGTACATAATGTTAAACTTTCTAGTGGGCACAGTACAAAAGGTAGAAAGAAAAACTGTGGTGAACTTTAATATATTTTGTTTAACCAGATAAAAGATGGCACTATTTCTATGTGTTATTATTAAAAATGTTACTTCATGAGTTAGCTTGCCAGGGGCTGGGGATATAGCTCAGTGGAATAAGCGCCTGCCTAGCAAGCGCAGGGTCCTGAGTTCGATCCCCAGTACCGCAAAAAAAAAAAAAAATGAGTTAGCTTGCCAGGTTTATACAAATCTTTGGAGCCGACCATATGTTTAGCATGTATATACAGCATTATCTGCATTCACATGGTCCGCATTTCAGAATGCTCACTGGGAGCTCTACTGGAGAGCAAGAAGGAAAGCATTTCCATCCCACCGTGAAGTTCTATCCACCTGGTCCTCTGGGGAGGAAGGAAGGAACAGCACTGTGGGGAGGAGCACGGGTGGTGCACAGTGTACCGACCACACTAGGCCTCACTTGCACACTGAAGGGCTCAACCCTTATCCTTTGAACAAGAGGGCATCACAAAGGCATTTTAACTTTATACCAGCAAAAGGTGGCACAATACAAGGTTAATAATACCCTTTAGTTACTAAGGGCTAATTGGGTCCACAATCCCCCAAAATGAGTCTACAGCGAAGGCTAAATATAAAGAGGCAAATGGAGCAATTCCAGGGCTCCAGGAGGATCAAATCTCTCTCACAGAATTCGAGATTCTCTCAGGCTAAGACTAAGACCTTCTCTGGGTGGCCTATATTTATTTAGTTATCAAAAGAAGAGAGGAGAGTACTCAAGAAGCGCAGAACCACTCAAGGACTTCTTCAAGTAAGGTATTAAATTAATCCACCCAAAAGTGAGGTGCCTGAGGCTACAGTCTTTATCTAATTAAGGTTGGATCCAGGCTATGATTTTGTCTTATCCTTTGAGGCTTTCCAGCTTCATCTGCCATTACAGGCCTCAATAGGGATCAGTTACTTACAGAGGTTCACTTACTATGAGTCCACTGTCCATCTCCAGACAAGGAGCCCAGGCCTTGGACAGACTCACAAGTAAACATGAAAAGCCAATTCATTCATTGAAGTCCTGCTTGGGGATGCTTTGTAGTGGTCTCCATCAGCACAATAAAATGTTGTCACTGTGGAAGATGATTTCCTAGAGGAGGAGTAAAATATTAACTGGACAGAGGGGAGATGGGCAATGAGCACTGGAGAAGACAGGTTGAACTGAGAAATGCTTCTGAAGTTAAAACCCAGTTTTTTAAAAACACAGATCAATTACGATGAATACCATTCTAGTTAAAATATTAGAAACAAGAAAATTTGAACTTTTTGGACAAAATTAAACTTCTTCAGTGCAACACATGGCCCTTTATTCTGAGCACATATGCCTTTGGGGGGCAGGTATGAAACAATGGTAACCACATATCATAGATTGTCATGGTGCCTTTTAAAATGTCTTTGCTGGATAACACACAAAAAAATTCACAGTGCTTTGTGGCTCCCTAAATTCTATTCCTAAACCAGAGGTGCACACCTATAATCCCAGCACTCAGGAGGCTGAAGCAGGAAGATCACTCTGAGTTAGAGGCCAGCCTAGGCTACAAAATTAGTTCAAGGCCAGCCTGAACTGCATAGCAAAACCATCGCAGAAAGGAAAAAATTAATTAATTCTGCTACTAAGCCTTAGTTTGTAAGTAAAATCTGAAATTCTAGGGGAGCCACTACTTTAAACTCTTAAGAGTTTATTAAAAGAAACATAGGGTCCGATGTGTGCCTATTATTTTGTATACTGACTTCTTTTGAATTATTTCACATACTCATATCTATTCAGCAATAATATCCCCAGGATTATCAGAAATTGCTATACAGTGATTCAGTATCTTCAATACATTAATTGTTTATATAGCCATTCTCATAATGTTTGCGTTAGATCTGTGACTATTAATAAGAATAGCTTTATCCGAACTAACATTCTTCTTCCTACCTCAATTCCATGATAGTTTCCTCAGGATACAGTTCACAAGAGGGAAGGAATTTATGGGTCAGAGCAATGTAGTTTTATGTTTCATTATTAGGATACATCACCAGATTGTAGCAAAAAAGACACTATGCTATGCGGCTAACATTTCTGAACACCCAGACAATAATGAACTATAATTCTGATAATTTCATTGACAAACACGTTTCAATTCTCATCTCCTGAATTGTTAGTGAGGACACACCTATTTCTCTTGATGACACTGTGCCTCCAATTCCCTGGACTCCTCCTAACCACTTCCCACAGGGCTTTGGGTTCTGACCTTTGCTATCTCCGTTCTTTATATCTCAGGTAATGACGTAATCTTTTAAGCTGCGCCATTATTTTCACCCATGCTGTGGCATTCCATTTAATATTTATTCCACTGCCTTTGGCTGGGCTATTTTTCTTTCATTCTTTTGATATTCAGGCACATCTGTCTTATGTACACTCCATTGCTTCAGTGTTCATAAGTTTATCTTCCCTATACATTGGGTTAAAAGTGCTATTCCATTTTCCTCTAGTCATATTATAGAAGAACACAGAAGAATTTAAAAGCAGAGGTCTTTCTACTCAGGTTAGTAAGTACAGAACTCTCTGGTAAAAATGAGATTTTCTCAGATAGTTCCCAAAATGCATCTGACCACATTATAAAATGACGGACACTCTAAAAGTGCTGCCCTTCTCTAATCAGTAGAGAGAACTCCCAGCTCCTCCTAGAGGGGCTCAGTATCTCATAATATTGGCACTTACAGCTCAGTCTTACTTAAAATTAACTTTCAGCAAGAAAGATCATCAACGTACAAAAGCAATCAACTGAAAACACACTGTCATCCACAAATACAGGACGCAATCAAGACCTGACGGTGCAGGCCTGAAATCCCAGCACACTGGGAGGCTCAGCCAGGAGATCTCAAATTCGAGCCCAACTGGGGCAATCTGGCAATTTAACAAGATCTTGTCTCAAAATTTACAAACCAGATGGGGATGCAGCCCAGTGCAAAAGCCCTGGGTTCCAACCCCAGTACTAAAAAAATTAAAATACACTAAAACTTGCTCTGAAGATGTTTTATGTTTTCATATAACAAAATTACATGGAAAAAATGTAGGGATTCCTCCTTATAGGTAGAAAATGAAGAAAAAAACAAAAAAAAAAACAGCACATACACAATCATTTACAAAATTTAGATTACACTGTATAATTTTATATACATAACATAAAAATTGGTAAGTCAATTCATGGAAAGATTAATAGCAGTTATCTGTAGAAAGTAGGATTATGGAGAAGTTTTACTTCGGTCTTTATATTCTTTAGCAATATGTATCTACCTGACATGGCTAAATATCTCCATATACATATCTACAAATAACAGACTTTTATTCTTTTAAAAACTTTTTAAATGAAGGGAGAAAGTATTAGAGCATTATACGAAGTCAAATGCTGCTATAATGCCTCAATAATAATGATATCATTAACTTGTTAAAAAAAAATTCTTGCTACATAAATACTGGTGCAGCACTAGGAATGATAAAATGACCAATGCTCAAACTTATATTAAAATTCTTCAGCAAGAAAAAGTGCACGGGGGGGGGGGTGAAAACGGATGAAACCAAAGCAGCACAGAGCTGAGTCGCTGAGGTTAGGTGATGGACCATGGTCTAGTACCATAGAGCATCTTCTTTTATTTTGGAAATTTTCCTTTTTCCGTATCAACGTTTTGAGAAAGTACCACGAGAAGTGGGTAACAGTTCACACATAACACGCATCATCGCGTCCACCACAGAACACAGCGAAGGTAAGAGCCGTGTTTGCTTCTCACCGTCTGTGAACACACGCAGACGAGCACCAAAGTATGTGGTCTACCTGAAACTGAGAACAGAACTCGGGCTCTGCTTTTTCTTTATAAGGCAGAGTATAAGCACATACAATCAACTGAAAGTATCTTTCGTATCTATAAATACAATTCAAAAGATTTTAAATTTCCTGCCCAGAGCCAGGTCAGACCGACAGTCAGTGTGGAGCATCAACTGGCTTGTGAGATTTAAGACAGAAGATGTGCACTGCTGCAAACAGTCTGAAAAAACACAGAGGAAAGGCTCCACTCCCTTCCCCAAGAGGAGAGCGAGCTGGCCTGGTGCGAGCAAGCAGCAGGCATGACTGCCTCGGCCCTCAACAGAGACCAGGCCACCATGACCAACATCATTCTCCTTATGTACTGTGTTCTCCACGACGGTTACAAGGGATGGTATGGACACTAAGCAATCTAGGATCCCAACCCTGATGACTTCCCAGGGTTTCACACATAAAATACTCTCATATCACTTTTCTAAGACATGGTTAAAGAACTCCATGGTTATTATCAGGAAATATCCTGTTTCCCCTGGCAGGCTGCAAAGTTGATTATATTTCCATTTTACAGATACGGAAACTGAGATTGAGAGCTGTAAAGATTGCTCTTAAACACAAAAGTCTCCTGACTTCAAGGTCAGTGTTGCTTTTACTTACCAATGCTCCCCTGGGGTGTCTGTGAGGGAAAGATGGAGGCACTTTACAAGGACAGTGAGGCAGGGCCCAAAAGAGGGGAATCAGCATCAGGCCTAATACTCCAATTTCAAAATGCTATCTCTGCAGTAACCATTATTTCACACTGCTAGTCTTCGCTATGAAGATGGCAACTTTCATTGATCGCACTCCATTTGCTGTCAGTGCTGTGGGCTTGCTTTCACCGTTTTCACAGCAAGGTCTCTTAACCTAAGACACGGCATTACCATTATTTTTTATGCATTCATTTAGCAGGACTGAGGATGGAAACCAGGGTCTTGCACATGCTTGGCCAGAACTGAGCTACATCCCAAGCCCTACTGTTTTTTAAATCACAGGAAAGATGGCCAAGGCTGGGAGTTTGACAGCTGATCCCCTCTCTTCATAAACCAAGGCGATCTGAAGGAAGAGGAGCTGGCAGAATCACAGCGCATCCCCAACTCCCCAGGGCCACTTAACCTCGGGGGAGAGTGAAGCCTACCTCTCTGACTTCGTGAAGCTGACCAGGATACTGACTCTTGGTTCTTCGGGCAGCTGCAGGCGACTTGTGATGCGTGACTGTGACCACACCGGGGGCCCCCGCAAAGAGGTGTCTCTGGCTACAGGGAGACGCAGAATTGGGTGTTCCATGGGGGAGGAAAGTGAGACTTCGGCTCCGGGAGCTTGGAGTACTCTAGAATAAGCAACAAGTGTCAAAACTCAGCAACTGACCTACAGAACAGGACATGTGCCTCCCATTTACCAGAGACCCTTTCATCTTTCCCCTTCACCTGCTTTCATAAAGGAAGACATTGGAGTAGGTAGAGCATTACTGCATGCCCAACTCCCAGATATCACTTAGGAGGGATGATTTCCATGCACTGTTCTCCTGCTGTCATCTCTGACTACTGTCCCATCCCACACTATGACCATGAAGGGCTAAACAAAATCTCCCCAAACACCATGCACTCATGGATTCCTCATTGTTTGCTCTTCCTAGAATGTCCTTTCCCCTCCTTGCTGGAAAACTCCTACTGAACCTTCAAGACTCCACTCAGTGTGGTCTGCTCTGGGATGCAACTCCCTGGTTTCCTTAATCTCTCCACCGTCTTACTCTACTGCACTGAGATGACACTTATTGCAGCTCCTTTCTTCACAGATTTGTTCACACTCAACGTTTTATCTCCAAAGCACGGCATATGTAATAAATTAATTTATTATGTGCTTTATAAATGCTTGCTGCATGAATAGGTGCAGTAAGTTACCCACCTCATGGTTAGTTCAGTGCTTACATTCTTTTCTCCTTTTTTGGTACTGCGAATCAAACTCAGGACCTCGCACTTGCCAACCAGGCGCTGTGCCACTGAGCTACATCCCCTGCCCCAGTGCTTACATTCTGTCCAGTAGTAATATATACTCCAAATTACAATCTAGTCTATGAGAAAACTGACATCTCATCTTATTGGAGATAAATCTTCCAGTAACTAGGCAGCCATCTAAAAAACAAAGTTGGATTCATCTCTGAAAGACTCGAAATGTCACAAAGATTTAAAGAAAAAAGCAGCACCATAAGAAAACATGTAACTATGTGAGGTAGAGAAGGCCTAACATCTTGAAATTCAAAAGCTATAAAGAAGAAGAGCTCCATAAATCTGATTACCTAAAAATGGAAAACTTCTGCAAGGAAATAAACCACTACTACCATTGATAAAGCCAAGTGTTAAACTAGAAAAAAACATCAAAATGCAAACTTTTATTGATGGGCAAGATATGAACAGATGGTTCACAAAAAATAAAAATGGCCCTTACACCACATAAAACATATGTTCAACTGACTCATAAGATAAATGTAAATAGAAACCACATTGAGACATCATCTTTCACCCATCAGATGGGCGAAAATACATACAGCCGAGTCAACATCTACTAACAGGACCCCAGGGAAACAAGTTTATGGAAGAAAAAGGTGACAAGCTTCTGAGGGCAGCAACATGGCAGATCTGTGACAGTTGCAAGTGTACTTCCCTGGTTCCAGCAACCCCCTATCCGGGAATACATCCTCCAAAGACACCTATACCCAGGTGAAATGTCATCAGCAGCCCAAGTCACTGCAAAATATGTTTGATGACAAAGAATGGGAAACAAACTAAATACCCATCAGTGTGGAATAAGTTAAATAGGTTGTGATACACCCACATAATGGAATACCACTGACCTATAAAAGAATAGTGATGTGGTCTTGAAAAACTTCTAAGTTATACAGTTAAGTATAAAAACCAAGGTGCAGAATCATTGTGCGGCATGCAAAATTCTATGTCAGAGAGGAATTCTTTTCGTTTTCACTATTATTGTTTGCTTAACACGCAGAAGTACTCTAGAAGGACACACGACACTAAAACTGTAGCGTACTTTTTGTGGAAGGAATGGGGGGGTCGGAACAAGACTTTGTATGCCTTGTTACAGTCTTTCATTTTGAACCATGTCAATGCACTACCTATTCATAAAATTCAATTCTGCAAAATTTATGTTCTAAATGTCCTAATGCTTCATTTAGCTTGAGAAAGGTGGGGTAGATGACACACTGAAATCATGCCGGGTTCAGCAAATATTTACAGAACATCTACTATGTGCCTAGCAGAATACCAACCATGAAACATTAGAGAAATACAAGATGTACAAGACAGTTTTCTGGAGATGCTCATAATATTCTTGGTGATATAAGACACAGATACGGAGACTAGATAGTCACATACACACATTGAAAAATAGAGGTTGTGTGTAACAAGATGCTAATTTAGCAACATTGCCAGAAGATGAAAAGAAATCAGAAAAAAGAAAAAATCAAGCAAGAGTTGATCTCTTCACAGAAAGATGCTCTGAGGGTGCAGACCTGAAGCCTGAGTTAGATGTAAAAAGAGAAGAAACAGGGCATCAGAATACATGGCTGGGATGTTCAAAGTTGTCTTGGCCTCGGGTAAGCAGCAAGGCTCTAAAAACTGTTAAATGTTCACAATTCACCATGTTACAAATCACCCAGAGATGGGGATGTGGGAGCCAGGGTAGAAATCAGAATTCCTGGTTACCCTGAACCCCACAGTAGCTTATAAGGGTCTCTAGATTTAGGTATATACATGAAGATAGGAACTAGCGTACTGCTTTTAAATAACCTTGTGCATAGGTAACTGGAGAAATCTGTGCTCTGAGAATTTCATTATCTCAATCACAGTAAGGCTGAACGCAGACGGCTGCCACAGTTCAGTCTTTACCTGGTGGGTGGAAGAGTAAAGAACCTGTTCCCCTAATCCCTTCATAACAGCAAATTTGCCTGTATGAACAGTCCACTGAAATACATTTTCATTGTTTGAAATGCTTATTTCAATCCAAATAAAGGGCAGTCTTTTCACTGGGCTTTGAGGTCAGACAGACAAGTTTCACTTGCCTGCCACCACCATGTTCTGGCCATCTGACCTTGTGTGAGTTATTCAAGCTGTCTCATTAAGCATCAATTTCCAAATCTTTAAAAGAGGAACAGTAATGATGACCCTTAAAGCCATCATGAAGACTAAATTAGATCATACACATAAAATGCTCGGCACAAGCCTGAGTCCAGGAGCTGCGTGGCCAGCTTGTTTGTTTCTTTACCTTACTTAAAACTTGATCGATGGAGGTCTTAATGATTTTCAAAATGCTAAGAAGCTGCTTAGCACAAAGTCGCAGCAGCCACTGACCTTCTTATTATCCACAGGATCAAAGTTGTGATGAAGCCAAAAAATATTTTAATGTTTCTATAGTCAGCAATCAGATATCAAGACTGCAGGAGAGGGGCTGGGGATATAGCTCAGTGGAATAAGCGCTTGCCTAACAAGCGCAGGGTCCTGAGTTTGATCCCCAGTACCGCAAAAAAAAAAAAAAAAAAAAAAAGACTGCAGGAGAAAACTTACTCACTGCCTGTCTGTCTGTCTCTCTCATACAAACACCCACACATGCTACATTCTAAGCAGACTGTAAGACCCAGCAGTGAGGAAACCAGTTAAGGTAATAGACACCTTTGCCTGTAGCAATATCTCCATGAATGGCAATGAATCAAGAAGCTCACCCAGGTGCCAAATTATTCCACTGTGGGTGTCTCAACTCATGATCATTACTTAATGGCTGTCATTCGAATTCATAAGCAGTAACACTGAGTCGAAAAACCTTTAATTTTCCATTAGCTGTGAGATTCTCACAGTTAATTCATGCCCATGCTTCCTCACAGGGTAAATGTGAGCAAAACCTTCTCGCCCTTGGTGAATCCCCCAGGTAATCAGGAAAAAAAGGCAGAAAGAATAGCAAATTACAAGCACTGTCAATGAGAAGGCTATCTTTCCAACACACAGCCTGTCTAAAATGTCCAGGTTCTGTTTTAAAATTGTGTTTGGATTTAAACATTCATCCTTGCTACTAATTTTAAATAAAATATTAACAGAGTCTGAGGAACAATATGGCAGCATTTGGTTCCAAATATTTACTCCAATGGGGACAACCAGAAATGCCAAGTGCTCCATCTGTGGAGAATTCTAAGTTGAGAGCCGCGATTTCTCCCTCCTTTACCAAAGAAGATTGCCTTGGTATCTCCATCAGCTGCTCGCTGACTACACCTGTGTTCTGTCCCTTGTCCTCCGTGCTCCCACCCAGCAGCGCCTCAGGGGGACGGCAGCTACCAAGGTTGGGGAGCAGGAGAGACAAAGTGTCGGACCTCTGAGCTGGTTGATCACTCTAGATAGAACCGGCACCCTGGTGGGATGCCTACCCTTCCCAGGTGGCAAGAGGGGCACAGCACATATGCTCTCTGTGTCTCATGAAGGGGAGGCTTGTTTGTAAAGGGAGAGGACTCACTAGAAAGAGACTGTCCAATCAAGGGACTCAGGTGACAAGCCCAAGAGATGGAAGTCTTATCTCTCAGGCTTAGAACAGCAAGAA
Organism: Dinomys branickii; assembly: GCA_004027595.1. Classification (NCBI taxonomy): domain Eukaryota; kingdom Metazoa; phylum Chordata; class Mammalia; order Rodentia; family Dinomyidae; genus Dinomys; species Dinomys branickii. The sequence continues at coordinate 58,458 of PVLD010000041.1, read as the reverse complement.
GCTCTGGACCACCTGAAGGCTCCTGGGCCATCTAAAGGCTCCCACGCCATGCTGCTGTCCGGAAGAGTGAGCCTCCCGCTGCCTGTGTTCAAATCCAGGCTGTACTACAGTACATGGAATCTGAGTAAAGGAATATGGATCGTTTCATTTCTAAAATTCAGCATTGCTTACTTTAGCAGACTGTCAAAAGATGAAATGAGAAAAACGTAAAGAAAGCACCATGTAGCAGCTACAATAAATATTACCATTAATAATAAAAACGAGGCTTTCAACCACCATTGCGGTGAATGGTGAAGTGCTCTGCAAGCCAAACACACGAACCTAATGGCTGACATTTCTGTAAGACCCTCTAAACATAAAAAAAAAAAAAATCTCAATCACTAAGAAACCATTTGCTTCAGAGACAAAAATGTACTTGAAATATTACTTGAGATTTTCAGAAGCCCAGCTGTTACAGAAAGCAAAGCACCTACAGGTAGAGTATGACAATGCTATGTAGGTACCGGAAGTAAAGAATTTAAATAAGCAAAGGGAGCTCGCAAGTAATAACTGGAACAAAATACAAAGCCCCGAATAGAAGAGAGACCGTCTTCTGACCCTAAAAACCTTTCAAGACATAGCAAAGTCCGTAACTGCTGTATTAGGATTAAAGACTCAAAGTGAGTTGGGAGCACTGATATCTTAAATACCCATTTATGAAAACCATATTTCTATGGTAGGAAAGTTTTGATGGGAAAAACTTCCAAGATAACTATCACAACAGTATTCAAATGACATTTAATTTGGAGCGTATCTTCCTCATTTCCTTGAATTCCTTCACAGCAAGAGGAGAGACAAGGACGGGGCGGGCAGGAAAAGCTTTTTAAAAAGCCAATTTGAAAAATATATTTTGCAAAATTAATTTTACTAAAACCATTACATATATCTCTTCTCTCTTTCTCTAATAGAAATTAATGTGCCATTTCCAAAGTAACAAAGGCTAAGCATAAAAATTGGGATTTATTTCTTTTCTCTCAAAAGTTAAACATACCTCAAAAAAGAATGGAAAAGCATAACCATTTTTAAAATAGAATATTGAGAGTCTTCAATTTATTCAAGATTTCATTTTGCTGGTAGTCAACCTCTGAATAAAATGTGGGCTGGTTTTGAAATGAATCCATTCCAGTGTTTTGCTCCATAGCTTCACATCGACCTCATTGTCCTGTTTTGGGGGTTTTGTTTTTTAAATGTTCTGTTATCTCAAGCTTTAAAACAGACTTGAAGTAGAAACTGGGCTATTTTCCAAGTTTTTCCAAATTTCTGTCTTCTTCGAGAAACAGGAGTTTCAATCTTACATGATCAAGCCTAGGTATTTTTTTTATTGTTATCTGCAAATCTTTAGGAAATCTTAAACATTTTTCACTAACTTCATACCAATACCCTCTTAAACACATGCACTTATGCATAACGTATGAACAGTGGTTCTCTCGGATGGCAGACTCTCGGCAGCGTCTAAACACGCTGTCCTAAATACACGATTATACAAGCAAATGCCAAGTCTTGAAACACTCCTTGCAAGCAAACGCATGCATTTCCGTTTCCTACAAATAGAAGGAAAAGAAAATCTGACATTTTTAGCTTGTCTTTTCCTCTGCTGTTCTCCGGTTCCACTCCCCCGCCCTTCCCCCACAAATCCTGCCAACCCTCTAATAGCGAATCCATCCTCTCCAGAACCTCTAGCCATTCTTCAGGTCTCAACTCCATAAAAAGCACTGGCTTTGGGCACCTGGCCTTCTGTCCACTTCCCCAACCCACGCGGAACAGTCACGCATGATTTTACCTTCTCAGATTCCAGTCTCTGGGCTCTGTGTCTTCCCCCCCACAGCAGCTGCACGGACCTTGCATACTCCCGGTACTGAAGCTCCTTTGGATGCTTTACTCTAAAAGTGTGAAGGTCTCCCTCCTCCCACAGACTAAGCCCCATCCCTTCCATGTCTCATGCTGTGGAACTATAGAACTCTGGAGCCCAAAGGCAGCCCAGGCATGATTCTAGGCTAGTCGTTCCTTAAATAGTTTTAAAAACTACAGCCTCCACCCAAGGAAAATGAATCATCTCTCTAGCCATGCATACTCTGGAATCAGGAACAGGGCCTATCTAACCTTGTGAATGTATGAACACAAAAAATACTTTTAGTAATGAACCTCCTGGCCTCAGCTTGAACCATTAACCCTTCCCTGAAAAAAACTCTATTTTAAGAATAGCAATATTTTATCAGGTGTGGTGGTGCACACCTGTAATCCCAGCATTCAGGAAGCTGAGGCAGGAGAATCACCATGAGTTCTAGGCCAGCCTGGGCTACATAGTGAGTTCAGGGTTAGCCTAAACTACATAGTGAGACCATGTCTCAAAACAAACAAACAAACCAAAAACAAATGTCAGTACTGGCTCAGTGGTATCTGTTCCCCTTTTCCAAGAAGGTAGGAGAGTCTGGAAAAGATACATCAGCCATATTAGTTACACATCAACATAAACTGGGCAAAATGCAACCTACTATAACACCAATCAACACACATTGTTCAGAGATTCAAGAAGCACATTAACGAGCATCTGCTGTGTCCCAGGGCTGCTCTAGGGAACAGAAAAGCAACAATAAGCAAAACAGGCAAATATCCCTGCCCTCTCAGAAATGGCTTCCCAATGAGATACAAACCCTCTTCCTACCTCCCAAAAGATTAAGTAGATAAAACAGAAAATGTTTTACATAATAAGATATAAGGCAGGGATAGAGAAACATCAGGGGGCTTTTCAATCTCAGGTGGCCAGGGAAGATCTCAAGAAAAGGTAACACTTGATTCAAGACTTGGATGAAGCAAAGGCATGAATCATGTTATCTGGAGAGAGGCATTCTAGATACAGGCTCTCTGTATGTTCTAAGGCCCTGAGGTCAGTCTAGCAGGGTGTTTGGGCAAGAGCAGCATGACTAAGGTAGAAGTGAGGGAGGCACAGAACAGGAGTTACAATCAGGGACATCTTGGATGACAGAGACCAGCTGCACTGGGGATTGAACACTGGGCCTTGTACATGCTAAACAGCTGCTTTACCGTAGAGCTATATACCTTGCCCCCAGTTCTTGATTATAATAACAGATATTGTTGCACAGGCCAAATGACCCCAGATCACTGAGGGCTGACATGGACACTCAGAGTGACAAGTCAATTAGAACAGGACAGGTTCCAGGGCGCTTTTCCTCAGAGCCCTATACAGGGACTAAGGTTTTATTTGCATACAATTTACACGTCTATATGGATGTAGCATCTCTACTAGGCAATTTGCATGATAGAATTTCATTACCACTGGCCTGAAGATGGGCATTTCATGGTTTATTCCATTCTCTACTTCTCACATCTTCACATAATTGACCCAGAAGATATTTTATGCCAAAAATGAATCACAGAACAGAAGGTAAACACATGCCAAGAATTCTATAAATGATCATTGTACAACCTGGGAAGAAGAGGCTCCTATTTCATGGTTAAACTTCTGTCTCCTGCCACTAGGTCACACCAGCCATGGGAATGAAAAGTCCAATGCAATTCTAAGGCAGATCTGTTCAAGAAGGAAATTTGATTTTCTTAAAATCAATAACTAATCTCTGACAGATATACTCCCATCTACTTAGAGATCATTATCTCCTTTCTAAATGCTCAGGCACAAAATTGCAAAGCTCCAAAGGGCACTCCTTCTTGTGTTTCAAATGTATTATGCTAAAGTAAAAAAAAAAAGAAAGAAAAGAAAAGAAAGAAACCCACAGATCACACCGTGTTGACAGGCCTGAGACACATACAGAATCCTGGCATCTATGGAACAAAGCCCACTAATAACTAGTTCAAGTTTTGTGCTGCTGATGAAGTTCAAGAGATGAAAGATATGCTAAAAACTCGGAGTATAGCTATGTAGCAGCTTAGTAACCCATGTAAGAGGAACAGCCAAAAGGGACAGCAGAATCCCTATAAGGCTGTTCATCAATTAGGAAATTTTCCCCAAATCACTATCTCTAACAAGAACCTGAGTTTTTACATCCACTGCCTTCTTTACTGCAGCACTTTTTACATGTATGAAACACATACACAGATATACTACATATGTGTGCTAACCCTATGTAACCCTCCCTCCAGTGCATATCAAAGCAGGAATAACAGGAGGTCCCAGGCTTACACTAACATGAGCCAGGCTTATTTTAAAAACATAAAGATGCTTAGACTATGTCTTTTGATTTTTAAGATCCCTACACCCATACAGTGGATGTTATGGTTTACAATGGTGGATGTCCCCTCAAAGCTTAATGCACTCATAGGTCACACTTTGGGGGGTGACTGGGTCATGCGTGTCTGGCACTTAGCCCTGGATTAGCACACTGATGGGTGTATAGCTGGATGTGAGGTGGGAGGTGAAGCCTGTGGGCATGGCCCAGGAGGGTCTATATATATCTGTACTCCTGTGCCTTCCCTGATCTCTCTGTTTCCTACCAGCCACATCATGACTCCTCTGCAATGCCATCTTCCCTTGATGTCAGCTGACTTTGGACTAGAACCTCTACAAACTGTGAGCCAAAATAAAGCTCTCCTGCTGTAAGAGTGGTAGGTGTCAGGTACCATGTCCCAGCAAAGACTAGCTGAGTATACAATTCAAAGCTAGTAACATTCATTTAATATTTATTGTGCATCATACTAATTTCTGGATCACAAAAGAAAGAACTTAATTCACTTTCAGATCTCTTTATTTTTGCCCAAGGAAGTTAAAAGAGAGAATCTATAGAAGTATACACCATGCAAAGACTAGAGCCCTACCACACTTGAGAAACTGATATACACATTTAACACAATCCCAATCAAAATACCAATAGAACACTTTCCAGAACTACAGAAAACAATCCTAAAATTCATATGGAACTAAAAGAGACCCAGAATAGTAAAAGCAATCCTGAGTAACAAGAGCAAAGCAAGAAGCAACACAATCCTGGACTTAAGTTATATTACAAACCTACTGTGATAAAAACAGCATGGCACTGGCACAAAAACAGATATGTGGACCAATAGAACAGAATACAAAATGTAGTAACAACCCCAAGCACATTCAATTATCTTGATCTTTGACAAAGGGAACAAAAACATACACTGAAGGAAACAACCTCTTTAACAAATGGTGCTGGAAAACTGACTATATACAATGCCTAAGATTGAACCTAGACCCATCTCTCACCATGTACTAAAATAAAGTAAAAATGGATCAAAGATCTAAATGTTAAAACAGAAACATTTAACTTGCTGGAAGACAAAATAAGTAAAACTCTTGAAGTGATAGGCTTAGGCAAGGACTTTCTGAACAGAACTCTGATTATACAGGAAATAGTCCCAAAAATCAACAAATTGAGACATATTAAAATAAAAGCTTCTGTACAGCAAAAGAAACAACCAAAACAGAGAAGAAACAACCTATCTAATGGTAAAATATTTTTGCCAGCTATTCCTCAGACAGAAGACTAGTATCTGGAACATTCCAAAAAATTAGACCCCCCACCAAAATAAAAGACTGCATCAAGAAATAGGCAACTGAAAGAGACATTCTCAGAAGAAGTACAAATGGACAATAAATACATGAAGAAATGTTCAACATCACTGACTGCTAAACAAAAAACAAATTAGAACAACATCAAGTTCCATCTTACACAGGAAAAGAATGGCCATTATCAAACCACATTGCTGGTGGGAATGTAAACTAGTAAAACCATTATGGAAATTAGTAAGAAGATTTCTCAAAAACTAAAACTAGAAGTTCTATTTGACTCAGCCACTCCACTTCTAGATATCTTTCCAAAAGAGTTAAAGACATCATATTACAATGATACGTGTATACCCACATTTATAGCAACAATTCATGACAGCTCAGTGTGGACTCAGCCTATATATCCACCAACAGACAAAAAGAAAATGTCATATTTGCAGGCAATGGAGAACTACTTTGCCATAAAGTAAGATAAACTTGAGTCATTTGTAGGAAAATCGGTGCACTTTGAGACCATAATTGTCTGAGTTACTTTTCTTGCTGCTGAGACAAAATATTCAATGCCCAAAGTTAAAGAAGGAAAAGTTTACTTCAGCTCAGTTTGTAGAGATTTCCCTCCGTAACTGGCTGACCAAAGGCAGTGGCATGGGAGAGCGCATCCCAGAGCAGAAAGCAAGCAGCAGCAACAAGCAACAAGCAACGAACACAGCAGGTCCTTCTGTCCCTTCTGTCCTATCCAGATTACCCTTAGGGCACGTGGCACTCACACCCTTAATCCTACCAGGGATCGATCCCAGCATCACATCCTTGATCCCAGCAGCATGCACCCCAGATCCAGCCACCTCCAAAAGCCCCTATGACCTCATGAGGCTTGGGGGAACATCTAGATGCAAGCTATAACAACAATGAAATAAATCAGACACCCACGCTTAAATATCACATGGTTTCTTTTTTATAAGCCATCTACAGAACGTAAATAAAGAGCAAAATAAAAACTAGGTAATAGGAAGTAGGGAGACAGATCTTTCTCTACTGGGAAGGGTACCAAGAGATGGAGAGAGAAGGACAGAGGGGAAAGAAAAGGATGAGAAGGGAATCTAGATGTGTCGTATGCATGTACCAGCTTCACAAAGAATGCAGTCACCATGTGCTGCAAGTGTGTGCTGCTTAAAAATAAGAAAACAGACCAGGCCCTTATGATTCCAATCTCTGCACTCTGAATACCAGGGGCAAATGAACACATGGCCAAGGTGAAAAGCCTATAGGTTCATCAGGAGTCCCACTCATTTCCATGCACCAAGCATGTGGACAGACCATCAGAAGCAGCCCAGAAGAGGTTTGGACCATCTTACATATGAAGGCATCTGCACTACCCGATGTGAGGGTGACAGGCAGCAAAAGTAGGAAATCAACAGAAGCTCTCCAGGTCCTCAGTTTAACCAACTCACTGGAAGTACCCTCGACCCCACTTCTTTTCTCCCATCGAGTACACAGGTGCTGACTGCTGAGCGCTTGCAGCTTCCCTCAGTCAGGCCTGCACGCTGCAGCCCCCATGAGCTGACCTGGGTTGCTGTGAAGATCCATGTATTTAGGCCCTACTCCGCTTATACTAACACACTTATTTAACTATACTGGGGTTGCGAGAGTTGGGACACAGTCTGTGTAGTTCAGGCTGGTCTTGAACTCATTATGTAGGTCAGGCTGGCCTTGAACTAGTGGCGATCCTCCTGCCTCAGCCTCCCAAGTGCTGGGATTACAAGGGTGCCCATGATGCCTGGCTTAACTACATAATTTAATACACAAAATGTAAGCATGGAAAATATTTATCTTTGTGAAACTAAGCCAGGCACAGTGGCACGAGCCTGTAATCCCAGTACTAGGGAGGTTGAAGCAGGTGTGTTTGAAGGCAGCCTGGCCTACACAGTGAGTTCAAGATCAGCCTGGAACACACAGTGGGAGGGAGGGGAAGGAAGGAAGGAAAAGAGAGAGAGAGAGAGAGAGAGAGAGAGAGAGAGAGAGAGAGAGAGAGAGAGAGAGAGGGAGGGAGGAAGGAAGGAAGGAAGGAAGGAAGGAAGGAAGGAAAAGAGAGAGAGAGAGAGGAAGGAAGGAAGGAAGGAGGGAAGGAAGGAAGGAAGGAAGGAAGGAAGGAAGGAAGGAAGCTGGGTCATTTTGGAGAGTGTCAATGGGAGTGTAGCTCCTCTGGTGCACAACGGCCAGCACCAAAGGAAGGAAGAAAGGAGTGGAGAGAGAAGAGAGGAAGGAGGCAACTGATGGACGTCAGCTGCTGAAAACTGCCGCTGATGTATGCGTGGGCAGGGTCATTATAAGAACAGACAGCATTTGTGAAAAATATAGAAGGGTTCTATAATCAGTCTGTGCTATGCTTTCAAGAATCCAAAACAGGAAATTACAGGTGACCCGTTAGAGATATGCCTGGGACCAGAGAGATGATGCAGAAATGCAAGCAGCACATCCTTGGTCAGGGAAAGGACCTTGGAACTCATCCATCCTCTGATCATGAAGAAAGATTTTACTTAAAATGGATACGTGCTTCAGATGTGCACGTTTCACAGCAGACAATTCAGGCAACTGCTTTAAACTCAGGAATGGCTGTCCAATCTGCATTAGCTAAGAGGACTTCTCCTGAAGTATCTCAGCCCTAGAATCATGGAACCATAGAATTCCATGCATGTGCCCCAGTACTTCACCTGCAGGAAAACAGCTTTCATTTGAAGGAAAATGGCTGCACCTTGAGACAATGTTACCTGGTATGAAATGGACACACAAGCTTACATATCACATTGTTTCTCTTATGTGAGAAACCTAAAGTATAAATAAATAAAAAAGCAAAATACAAGACACATACTAGGAAACAGGGAGACAGATCTTTTCCAAATAGGAAGGGGACCAGGAGATGGACCAAACAGGAGGGAGGGAAGAGGCGGTAAACAGAATTCAGATGTGTTATGCGCACGTACCAACTTCCCATGAATACAATCTTTATGTACTGGGAATGCGTGCAAATAACAAAACATTTTTAAACGCAGTATCCATAAATCCCTGAGTGCAAAGACTGGCTCACAAAGCACTCCCAGACTCATGAAGGGGCATCCACACAAAGGCATTAACAGCTGGGAAGCTCAGCACTGTGCTGTGGGTAGAACACCCCTCACCCGAAACACTGGGGACTAGAAGTGCTCCAGATGTCATAATTTTTCAGACTTTTGTGTTATCTGTATATATAGAAGAGAGGTTGGGAATGGGATCAATTCTAACACATAATTCATTTATTTTCATGTATACCTTATACATTTGACTTGGAAATAATTTTATAGGAGATTGTTGGTGCCCCTGTATTTTTAATGTGATTCATCAGATGAGGTCAGGTGTGGCATTTTCCCCCATGATCACCTTATGAGTGCTCAAAAAAGCTTGGGATTTCTGAACACTGCAGATTTCAGCTGAGGGAGTGCCTAATATTTGGGGACAGACAAGAAGACAGCATGATCCTTAAGTGAAATGCAGAAGAAAATCTGCTCAGCTTTACACGAACACAATCGCTCCTGCCGCTTCTTACAGTGCCTCTGAGCTAGTATGTCACTGTCATAACAGACAGCAGAGCATATAAGGAGAAAATTAAACTCTTATCGTTCCCTGCATGATGGAAGATGAGAGATTTTTCTCTTATTTCTTCCTGTCCCCAGAGACTCTACTACCTGTTAAAGAATCCAAATTATTCATTTTTTAGAGTTTCATTTTGTGTTAAAAATCTAATTGGATTCCTACAGCTTCAACAGACTCAGTGGCTTTAAGTCTAATAGCTCAAAGGGCCTAATTCCCTCAAAAGTAAGAAGGGGAGGGAGAAAAAGAAGTTAGAGAGACTGGAATAAATGCAAGTCCTTCAGTCACAGGCAGGCTGAAACGGCTCATACTCCTGAACCTTTGAGAGATAAAGGAGGAGGCCCAGAGTAGCCACCAAAAGAGATAACACACTGGAAAAGCAACATGAGCCAGACACATCCCGGTCCTGTCTCACACCCTCTCAAGCCACCTTTGAACACCAGAGGCTGCTGAGGCAACTCCCGCTACACGGACCACCAGGCCTCCACTGCACTGGGTACTCCTGCTTTCTGACCTCAGGCTGCTCTACTGGAGCCGGTTCACAAAGCCCATAAGAAATATCTAAGGGCAAGTGCGAGCCTAGCAGTGAGAGAATCAACACCCTATGGCTGCTGAAGATCCACTGAAAGATGGAAGGCCGTGTGAAAAGAGTATCTTCATCTACATATGGGATGGAGAAGGAAACACAGCCTGTGTGGTTCCTACAGAAGGCACTATGGGACTCAGCCTTAACTGCCCACAACAGCAACCAGCCCAACAGCATCTTCTGGTTGCCTCTGTCTTTTCATATTTCATTCTTCTTAATCTCCCTCTCCAGTTGCCTGGGATCATGTTCCTGCACCCAAGTCTTCATCCCCCAGTTCTACTTTTAGGGGACACCATTGAAAACAGTAGGTCCCCTGTTATTTCACAGGATGTCAGATGCTGCTTGCTTTCAGCTGTCATCTCCAATAGATGCTGGCCCTCCTTCCCTATTCCTCACTTAAGACTTACTCTCTTTAGGCTGAAGTTCCAGTTGACATAACATCAAATTTCACTGCTTCAAGTCTACCAAGATTTATCTTAAGAAATACAGAAACAACTTTCCCAACAAGAGCCCAATTTAGATAATATAAAGAGAATTAACTGCAGAAAGTTCACGGTCGAGCATCTCCAGGGCACATGCCAGTGCTCAGAGTTATTAGATCTTAACAGTTCCACTGTCACTGGTGACCCTGCACTTTTAGTTCTGACCAAAGACAGCAGCCATGAGTGCAGATGCTTTCTGAGCTGACAGAGGGAAGATGAAGCAGCACAGAGATGCTGAGATATGGGCTACAGAATGAATGTCTGCTGACAGGAAGAACAATATAAGACTGTTCCTCCCATATGCAACTATCACAAGGCAGTTGAGATTCTGTCTTACATTTTACAAAGCTAAGTACAAATACTGAACCAGGATCCCCGCATCAAAGCACTAATCACTCTCTCCTACTGGAAAAAAAGAGACCCCATGTATAATCTATAAGACTGCAACCAAAATCAACAGAATGCGGAGAAAGCACTCTGTAGGAAATGGAAAGTGTGGGCTTTCAACCTTGAGCTGCTGAGCTGCATCAACTTGTATATTTCATGACCCAAGGAGTAAGAAACAAGACTAATGTCTTCCCCAAAAGAATTAAAAAGAGACTCAAACAGGTGTGCACAAATGTTCACAGCAGCACTACCCACCACACCCAAAAGGCAGAACAACTCAAATGTCCATCAGTTCATGAGTAGATACACAAAAAGTGGTATGTCCATACAATGGCATATTATTTAGCCATAAAATGAATGCAATACTGATAAATTCTATAGCATGGCTAAACCTTAAAAAACATATTAAAAAGGAAATCAGACACTAAAAGTTACATATCACAGAATTCCAATTATATGCACTAGCCAGAACCAGTAAATCCATGGAGACAGAAAGCAGACTGGAGGTTCCCAGGAACTCGGGGAAGGGGAAAACGGGGAGTAACTGCTCCACAGATACAGGATTTTATTTTGAGGTGAAGGCTGTTAGGGAAGTAGACAGAAGTAGTGGTTATGCAATACTTGTACATGTACTGCACATCACAGAAATGTCCTCTTTAAAATGGTTAATTTTATCTTCTGTGAATCTCATCTCCATTTTTAAAAATAAACAGTAATGCCTTATGAACTAAGCAAACCCCCATGAACAATTCTAACATGGCTTATCTGATGGGTCTAACTCATCCTGGAAATGTTTCTTTTCTTTATTCCACAAGGTGTGTAGAACATACTAAAATATTCCATTGTAAGGCTGATCTGATGTCTCCTTATACCCAGAGCTACTGGATAAAAACTGAGAGGAATCCTAAACAATCACTTAAATTTTCTTATTAAAATGATCAGTCAATGGCATGTACCAATCTGCCAGAATGAAACCCATTGATCTGTACATCCAATAGAAAGTGAAAATAAAATAAAGTCCACCAACCCTATGGCAAAAAAACTATTGTTAACAGTGGTTGTTTCAGAGAAGTGAGACCATGATCTTCCTGGGTTCGTCCACACATTTCTCAGTTGGCTTTGAGAGAGATCTGCACAGCTGGGGTCAACGCACTGAAAATGAGGAGTATGCTCTGCAGAGAGTGAACTGAAGAAACTGGACAATAACAGAGAGTGGCTACTTGGTAAAATCCTGCTTGAAATCATCTAGTACCAGTGGCCAAATATAAACATGCCACTCTCTTGACCTTCCTTTGTGCTAATTCCAAAGGCTTTCTCCAGTCACCTTTTATTTCTCTGCAACTTTTGATGACACCAATCATTCCCACCTCCCGAAATTTCCGGGATGGTAAGCCATCCCAGTTCTCCACCTGGACCTGAACGCACATCCCTCAGCTCCCCAGTGTTCTCTGTCACCCGAATATCGGTAAACCTGGGGCCCAGCCTTCACGTCTTTATATATATCCTCCTCCAAGGATTTTTTCTCAGCTTTTTTCAACTGTCACCTCTTCTCAGAGGAATCATAAATACCCACTGTTAGACCTAAAAAGAGCTCCAGATTTCCAATTATCCTAGAAAAGCTTTTTGGCCCAAGCCAACGCCTTATTTCTCCCTTTCTCAGGTTCCACTCACAAGTCACTTTAAATTCACCCCCTTCTCTTACTTCTTGAACTCTGGTACCAATCCTTTTTTTTTTTTTTTCCGGTACCAATCCTATCTACTTTTTCCTTTCAGGAACTGTCCGTTCCTTAATCTACATATAGCACCCCCCCAGTCCATATCTGTGTTGACTACCAGGAAGTCATGTGAATGAGTGGTTAAAATATGGGCCCCCTTCACAGTAAACAATGAGACACAGAATATGCTTGGAGACAACAAGATTTTGTCCAGGAAATTAGAGCACATTAGGGAGGAAATTTAATATAGAAAACTGGTTACATCAGGACAGATGAGTAGAAAGAACAACCAAGGAAAGATGAGGCACCTTAGAGATTAGCAGTATGGACAGCTATCACATCCAGCAGGGCCGGAGGGAAAAAGACTCCTGGGAAAAGAGAACAGAAGCATAGCCCAGAAGCTGCAGTGGTCCTTGACCCTCATAGTGAAACACACAGAGTAGGCCATGCAGGAAATGGAGAAAGGCTCCAAGGCAGGAGGAGCAGGTCCTCTCTCCTGCCAATGAGGCCCCCAGCGCCTCTCACTGACTGAGCCCACCCAAAAGTGGAAGTAGAGCGCAAGGAATCTTGGGAAGACTATTCCACAGAAAGAAGCCACAGATGCTGCAAGTGTGTGCTGCAGGAGACCATGCAGAACTGGTTCACAAGGCGAAAACTTGCCACAGAAATTTCTTGTTTGAGCCTGGATCCAAACAACTTACTCATCTCTGGCTGCCTCTCAGAGGGTGAGGCAGGGTGACCCAGGTTATTTCTCCAGCTCTACAACCTTCAGTCTACTACTGGACTGCCCACCCTTCGAGACACACTGCCTTCTCTCTTCGGAGGTCACTATGTGCTCTTCCTAGAAGAATTTTATAGTCATCTCCCCTCTCCCCATTTCATGCACCCCACATTCTGTTCAAATACAGACATATAGCAGGTGCAAGGTCACAGTGTAAAACAGCCTGTGACTTTTCACTTAGGACATGAAGACTGAATTCCATTACCTGGTTCACCCAGGGACTTTTCTCTGCAATTCTTTTTAAGATGCATGCTTTACCATTCTGAAATCTCCTATTCCGTTAAACACCAAAGAAGTCTGCATTAAGGAATAGAATGTTCGTATGTGAAAGACAACAGCTTCAACCTCTTGTATTTCTGCTCCGGAATAAAAAGGAGCAATGCCTACCTCCCGTATGTCTGCTTCTTGCCATGACCCCTCTGCCCAGGTTTAAGTATTAACATAGTAACAGCTTAAAAAATAAATAAAATAAAAAAGCATCTCTATCCCAAAACCAAAAATGCAAGGCCCTCTAAAAGCTTGGCCAAATGGTCTACAATATGCCTCATACACTAATGAAATAGGAGGAAAGGCACAGTTCTTCTTTACTTAATTGCACCCCTCAGGACAGTGACTGCATGCCAATTAGGAAGGCACTCAGCCACCGGTAACAGAAAACTGACCAACAAGGTCAAAAATTCAGGACTCTATCATTTAAGAGTAAGTCCAAAGTCTGGTAGTCCTGGTTTGTGGCTCGTCCTTCTGCTCAGTCACCTTCTCTATATTAACCACGGCTCATGGGCACAATTCTTCATACAACAAGCTTGCTGCCATGGTGGCATCGGACCTGACACCTCAGCATCCAGAGTAGGAAGGGAGAAGGAGCCCAACAAACGTTCTCCTTACAGTGGTGCTCCTCTTCTAGCACAATAAAAATCTCTCCCTTCTGTTCCTGGCAGTCTTACTCTTATGAACTATCAGTCCCAACTGGGTTTCACGTCCATCTCTTGCTGCAAGAGGGACTAGTGAAAGAGCAACTGCCAGAGAGGGAAGAGTTTGGCCATTAGGGGCCCAGATCTAGCACCATTTATCCTTGGGCCTGGGACCATCGGCTCATGGCACAAGTCAGAGTCCTATAGCAGGAAGAGGGTGCATCTTCTCTCACAGACAGTCTCTCCTGAGCCACATTTCTAGGCTGCTTGTGAGAAAGAGCACATCTTGAATACATGAATATATGGCAGGTTTAACCTCTTCCTCAGACTTTCACAGTTACTCTCAGTTACCTCAAACTCATCTTGGAAGCAAGCAGCAAGGGCTGAATAAGAAGTATTATTTCCCCATAGTGTCTGGTATATGATGGGCCTATACCAAACATGACAACTGTTTCAAAAAGGAGGGACTAGAAAAATACACACACAACCTCTTATCTTTCATAAAACACAACAAATTCAATGTCAATGTGAATCTTTTATTCATTTTCACCAATTCAGATAAAGCTGAACAAACTCCCAGGCCTCTCTGGCTACATCTCTCTCAAGGGTGACTTGGGCAACCAGTCAGAACTTCCAGTGACATCTGTGATGCCCACTGTATCTGCTGCCCATACTAGGGCCTTGCTGACCTCACAACTCTCCAGTCAGGTGACCTTTGGTCTTCTCACCATACAGACCTTCGCTTGCACTGGCTTCTTTAACTATAAACCTCATCTCCTGCCCAGCCTAACCCCTTTTTGTTCAACACATACCAACTCATTAACCCTGCCAGAATCAGCTCAACAAATCCTTCTCCAAACCTCCAGGTGGAACTGGTGGGTCCATTCGTTGGGCTGTCACAGCATTGGGTTTGTAATTAAAGTAGGAACACTTGCTCTGGATTCTAGTATATTGGTTTAGCTAACAAATCCCACATTAAACTGTTGCAAGTACAGCAGCCATGTGAAAATTATCTTCCTAGCCCTTCCCCTGAGCAGAGTATCTAATACATATACATAGTAGTGGTCTAAGGAGATTTTTTTCCATGATTCTTTCTTCCATTTTGTGTATGTGTGTGTGTGTGATGTGTGCATACATGCATGCATCAAACTACTTACGTCAGTTACAAAAAGTTCAATTTCGGGCTGTTCTTTCCTCTGTCTACATACAGTCTTTAATCACTTTTCTGAGGCTTAGTTCACAGGCTATGCTAGGTGGTAAAAATGGCCGCAATACTTCCCAGTTCTTCCCATGAAGAGGTGTTATCTATCCCTGCCTGCTGAATCTGGTTGGTGTCACATGATTTTGCTCTGACCAACAGCATGTGAAGGAAGTGGCGCGACATCAGTTCCACACCAAGGTATTGGACCCCTTTCAGCTTCTGCTCTTGTTACTTTTGAAACACTGCCCAGACGCATGTGGACAGACCCAGACTAGCCTGCTAGCACAAGAGCGCCATGGATTGTGGACACCCTACCTCCTACCGCCAGCCAACAGCACCCAACTACCAGACATGTGAATGAGACCATCCAGGAACACCAGCCCTTCACCTCTGCCGGCCTTGTGTGACTACAGACATAAATACACTAAAGTGAGGTCAAGTATCCCTACTCAAGCAAGAAACATCCAGCAAAGTCATCAACTAAACAAGTGGTTCAATTTTAAAATAAACTTTGGGGATGTACATTACATAGTAATAGATAACTAAAACTGATAAAGGATCAAGCCAAGATTCACACAGAACCAGACCAGACATTCTGAAGCGAGAGGAGTCTTTATTGGGCAGGGGAGTGACACAGCGGGCTGCCCAGTGGGCTAGGACAGCCCCAAGCTGAGCAAAGCATGGGGTTTTTAAGCTCTTTTCCAAGGAGGATGTACGCAGGCCAGAACAGCCCAAGAGGGGGTATGTTGTTCATCAGAGTTGAACATCTGCTTCTGCCAAGGTGGATGAGGGTAGGGTTGGCTTTTGTGGATTGATCCAGAATGGGTGAAAAGGAAGGAGTTTTTATTAAGTCCCCCACGTGGGGGGGGGTCCTCATGACTAATCAAAAACATCATGATATCTATGGATAAATTTGTAACATTTAAGATGAACAGAATTTGAAATTACCTTCTAGTCCAAAACCCTCTTTTTATTAAGAAAACTGATGCTAGGAAAAACTGACCAATCATCTCTAAAACACACAGAGTATAACGAAGAGATTCCTTTAGTCTGGATCTTACAAGGCCTTAACCATTTCACACCATGACATGGCCTTACCTAGCTTCAAGTATCTACTATGTCCTAAACACACATATCAAGATATCATGAGAATTACACCTGTGCATGGCACTGCATTTTCTAGAATCCCAGCCTGGCAGTTCAGTAAGACACTGCTCAAAATAAAACATAAGCTCAGTGTAAAATGTGAAGAACCTGGACTCAATCCCTACTACCCCCCAAAAAAGCTTATGCCAATTATGACACACACATTCCATTAACATGTAGGTGATGACTTTTTAAAAAATGACAGACTAATAAATAATTGAAAAATAGAAAATAACAGATTCCTACACACATTGCCCAGACACTGGCATGGAAAGATTTCTAATCCCTGTTTAGAGAATATAAACAAAATACAAAAACTATAAGTCACAAAGGAAAATATAACACACACTCCACTTGCCCTCTTACTGAAAACAATACATACACAGAGAAGCCCAGAACAGTTTCCCTGGAAAACAAGATGGAGACCAAAGAGCAAGGGGGCGGCAGAGAGCTTCCAGCCCGAACAGAAGCAACAGAATCTTCATGTGCACCACCAAATTAAAACAGGCTTCAAGAGAATGTTCCTCCTCCTCTCCCAAAAGACCACACAGAGGGCAGCAGCAGGGCGCTCCCAGGTAACTCTCCTGGCACCTTCCACAGAGAAAGCTGGCAATTATACAACTCATCACCATCATAACGATGATATTAATAGCTATCGAACCTATCTTTGACTAAGCCTCTCTGAAGCTATTATTTACCTACCACGCAATGTCTGTGAAATACAAGAGGGAAAGTATTCTTACTTTACAGAAAAAGAAACTGAGGTCAAAGCCAATGGTAAAAGCACTGAGAACATCTCCATTGCTTAACTTCCGATCCTAAACCGCTTCCACTAACGTGGTGCCTCTGCACAGTATTTGGTATACGAGGTAATGAAGAAAGAACCGACCTCACGCCATCAGCTCCAAACCTAGCAGATCACAGCAATTAGCCAAGGCTAGTATCATAAGTTACAGAAAACCTTGACAAAATCAAAAATACAGGGATTTCTTTTTCTTATTTCAAATGTCAATTTTCTAGTAATATTCTTTCTTTCAAAACTGAGACTCCAGAGAGGCATTTCCTTAAGTTTGGCCAAGCTGCACTATGCACCCCACTGGGAGAAGAACGTACTTACAGCTTTGCAGTGTACCCAGGTCCCTCATGCCCTGGGAGCCCATGTCCATGATAAGTTTCAAAAGACAAGTTTATCTTCCTTAACCAGAGATGTGCAGGCAAGCTAAAGGGTAAACACATCCCTCAACCCAACCCGCAGTTCAGCTACTCCCCCATCATTTACCTTAGATGACCAGGGGCCAGAGAACCGACAAGATCCTCTCTGTCCATCAGCCCGCAGCGGGATGAGGCAAGAGGATACACCGCTGTCTGTTCGCACCACAGCTGAATGAGTACAGCCCATAAGGAGGGCCAGAGACCCCCTAGACAAGGCCCTGCCAGGTCTGCCTGTCCCAGCACAGCTCACACAGTCTATCAAACTTCACTCTTAAGCAATCATTCTCCCAGTCTTTTCTCTACCCTTTCAGTGCAGCAGAGACCTCCTGAGGAAATACACCTTCAGAAAGATGGGATTTGCCTCTTCAGCAGCAACATGTGCCAGCAGCTCCATGCACCTCTTCAAAGATGTGTGCTCAATTCTGGCAAAAGGGGTCCCCGGCTGTAAAGCTTGATGTCTCTTCCAATCAGAGCCCAAGCTGACCATCCCTGGAACACAGACCCTAGCAGCCAGGTGGAGCAGGACTGAGTGAGCATTCTAGCTTCACTGCTAAAACATCTCTCAGTTTCTGTCTGCAGCCCTCCTTAGGAGAGATGCCCAGGAGTCTCAGCCACATGATGGATAGACTGCTTTGCATCTGGCAGAGGTAACAGGGCTTTTCCCAAGAGCAAAATTCAACTAAGAACAACCCCACCAGCTTTGCTTCTCTGTTGTGTGCTGAAGCACCACTTCCCAGCAACTTGGGGGCTGGGGGGAGAAGAGCCTAGAAGAGCCAAACACATGGGCCCAGCTTCATTTAACCTCTCTCGGCCTCAGTTCTCTCTTCTACAAAAACAGACACAGTGCCTGACCTCACCAGATTATTTCCATGCAAAGCCTGGAAACTTCTGGTCACACCAACTGGTAGTGGGGGAAAAGAAAATATGCTGCCACCCTCTAGTTAGTCCAAGCCGGAGAAGGTGCGACCCTCTCACAATGATCAAGACAGTCCACTCACAACAAAGATTATCCAGGCAAAAATGTCGACAGTGCCAAGACTGCAAACCCTGCTATGAGGTGGTAAATGTGGAAGGAACTTATAAATTACAGTGTAACTTTCTTTTGGTACAGGGAATCGAACTCGGCCTCCGCTTGCAAGGCAGGTGCTATACCACTGAACTACATCCCCGGCCCCCAGTGTAATATTTATTATAAGGACAGAGAATGTTTTGTGGCTTTTTAAATTTTAGTAGTTTATCCACGTGTAAGATACCCAAAAGGATATTTTAAAACTCAGATTGGTTTTCCCCATGACTCAGCATATTTTTAATGTAAATATTAGCTTCAGTTAAGAGGGCAAATTATATGATGTGCTTTAGAGTGAATGGAACATTTCTGGTCACAATGAGCTGTCAGATCCCACAATTCAATACCCGGTTAGTTTTGGGGTATGTGAGCATGCCATTTCCATGGGTCATTCTTCCTATTTGGATCAAAACATGATGAGAATCAAAGAATTTAAGGCTTCTATGCCAGTGAGGGTGAACCTTTTAGAGATGAGGGTCCAGGCTGCAACCCCAAACCCACTTATTTATCACAAAATGCCAACACTGCAATTAAACCTGAATACTTAGTTTTTATTTAGTACTTAGTTTCAGGAAAAACTCATACATTAACATGTTTTGTCTTAAAAGAAAACATGTGTGCCACAGGTTTGCCACCACCATTCAATGCTGTAAGCTGTAAAGAGCAGCACGCCTAAGTACTATACACAGTTAAGCAGTTTTAAAATGCTTACAGCACAGTACACAAAAGAAAGAACTCTTCAATCCTAGGAGCTATGCAGATCTGCCAAGTAACAGGGCTTACGGGGGATGGAAGATGCCATTAAGATAAACCGCCAAGTAGATAAGTGAGAAGCAAATATCCTAATTGCTGGGAGCAGGCACCAGCGACCTTTGCCAGTTGCTGAGTTGGCCTAAACAGGATGCAGGAGAAGAAAGATCAAAAACCAGACACCAATGTACTAATGGAACTCAGGATTCCATCTGAAATGTCTGTGTGTCCTAACCCTAAATGGAGCCCTTGATAACTTATCTAAGTTTGCCGGTAGATGTCAGGGGTAGAAGGTAAGTGGGGTCAAGTCAGAACTGACTCTTCAAATATAAATCCCAAAATGCACAAATAACTTAATTTTCCTTCATCATTTATGAGAGATTACTTACAAAATTTTTCTTTCCTTCTCAAGCTGAGAAGTCTCAATTTACTTCTTCCACATTTCAGGAAGTGCCCCAGGTTCTTCTCAAACTAGAGACAGAGTCTCTGTTCATCTCCCTGTCAGCCTGACAGCTACGATGCCTTCTCTCCCCAAATTCTCTTCAACCTGCAGAAACCACTGAGCTCCTCAGCACTTAAGACCCAGCCAGATAACAGCAAATGAAGAATTACATTTCTTAAAACCTATATACATACATCAACGACTTATAGAAAATTTCTACCAAGTAACACGTGTTCTTTAAAAAAAAAAAATCAAGATTTTGTTTTTAAAAGTGTTAGACTACACATTGTTTCGGAAAGCTTTTTAGATGGAAATAACTTTGAACTTGCAGAAAACTGTGAAAAGAGAACACGTACCCTTTACTTGGTTTCACTAAGATTTTACCCCATTTGTTCTATCATTTGTTCCCCTTTCTTTTCCGCACACATACATGTACATAACATGTACATATTAAATATTATTTTAAAACCAAAATATTTTCTAAATCATTTACATATATCAGGGCCTTTTATGCTCAGTACTTCTAACCATTCCAGGTACAAGATATCTTTCTTAAAAAGATATTATGTAACCACGGTACAGTTATCAACTACCTTTAATACACTTGTCCTTCTTCCAGTTTTTACTGATGCAAAATCAGGGCTGATGCAGGGCCAAGTATTGCATTTAGTCACTGTGTCTCTTTAGCGTCATTTAATCTGGCACATGTCCACAGCTCTTCTTAGACTTTCACAATATTTTTTTGTCATGCTGCCCACTGAACCCAGGGCTTACACATGCTAAGTCCACACTCAGTCACTGAGATACACCACCCAAATGTTGACATTTTTTAAGAATACAGTCTGCATGGGATATACTTTAGGAGGAATACCTTTAAATATCTCCTGCCCTCTGGCACCCGATCTGGCCTTGCCTTTCTTTGCAGACCCTGTCACCACCTGGCACAGCACGTTGTTTGTTTGTCGTCTGTCTCTCTCTCAAAGTGGAAGCGCTGTATGCTCAGTCTCCACATCCCAACACATATTCCCTAATGCCCAGGTCATGGCACACACACATTCAGCATTTGTTGAAAGCAAAGCCCCAAGCTTCTTTCCAAATATTAGCAAAACAAGGACCACAGAATCCCACTCTGAACAGCTGACCACGACTTTATTGTCCACAGTGAAGTCCAACATGGAAAACATCTTCAGGGTTGTCTACCATGCCTCAAGCAAAACTTCTCATGAAACCAGGCAGGCCTGGTGCATGCCCATAATCCCAGCACTCCTGAGGCTGAGACTGGAGGATCCTGAGTTCATGGCCAGCCTGTACTACAGAAGAGCCTGTCTCAAAACAACAAAATAAAACTTCTCATAGAGACTATGAAAAATTATCAATCATCTAGACTAAAAACAGCAACTCAGCTGTTTATTCTAAAACAAACTGTTGCTTAAATATTGATGGTGGAATAAATTCATTCAATTTAACCAAAACTGCACCATTTTTTCCTTTAAAAAATTAAACTCTAAATTCTCCTTGACCTAAGATATTCTTCCTGGGAAGCACTAATACTCTCCTTCCAGGCAAGGCAGGCAGCCAAATTTTTAAATTATCCTCAAGAAGGTATGTAAAATTGTTGCACTTTATTAAGATAATAAAAAATCCCAAACTTTATCGTTTTAATAAAACCTATTCTTAAGTTGTATTTTATTTACTCAATTCAATGGTATGTTTAGGAGTGTGATGTTTTACACTTAGTTTTAAGTACCCAAAAGGTAATTATCTGTGAAAAATTCTAGAATAAAAATGGCTCTGTGCTTAATGTAATAGCAAGTAAAACTGCCCAGCAGCAAGAATAAGAAGGCAGGCCGGGCAGAGCAAATCCTCAGATGAGCCCGTCCACCTTTATTTGCTGGGAATTTATCAAGGTAAATTCAAAGCAATCCAGTCCCTCAAAGACTTCCTACTTAAGCAAACAGATATTACCCAGGATTCCCTTCAGCTTCTACACCTGGGGCACTTCCTACTCCAGGGAAATAAAGTGTGTCTCACTTTTTACCCAATAATTTGGGGAAGAAAACAAATTTAACTATCAAATCAAGCTAGTATATCATACAGTAAGAAGCATGGGTTGACCTTTTAAAGATCCACATGGTGATTTTACATGGACACCATTAGCCAACCCCCTTCAGACTCCAGGGGCATTTGCAGACCTGCTGGCAAGTTCCACTTACAGGACCAGGATGGGAGCCTACTGGGTTAATCAGCCAACCACCCCACCTCCAAGGGTTCAGGCAAGGAAGAGGCCACTTGACATTCATCACTAATCACTAGTTCAAATAAAGGGAGAAAAGTAGCACTTCCCCCAAACAGCATTAAAATTTAAACACTTCAAACTATATCAAGTAAAATCAATACAGAGTGACAAAAATAGAGGCCTAATCGGAACTGGCAGTAATTTGGAATTATTGAGTATCTTCAAGGACATTAGCTTTTCAGGCTTTCAAGTGAAGAACATAATGAGTAGCCAGTTAATCAGTGACGACCTGGTGGGAGTGTCTGCCCACAGACGAGAGGACCAGCGTGACAGCGGCCTGAGAGCACAGCTCTTGGCAAAGCAGCTTCCACTCCACAGTAACAAAAGTTATTAATTTAAATTTTAACCATCTGAGTAACCACATCTTTACATATACTAAATCAATGTAGAAGGTAAATTTTTCAAACAGCATCAAAAGGTAGGACTAAGTCCCTACATATGCTCAACCCTAAGTCCCTGACCCACCCCCAGCAATGGTATCGGCCCCACATGTGCTCATGGACGTGTGCCTATATCCTTATTGTGCTTCTTGTTTTGTTAACTGGCTCCACAATGGTATAGCTCCCTCATTTGCTTGTTTTCTTTAACCTGATTTTTTAAATAATTTAATTTAAATTTTTTGATCATTTTAGACTCAGCTGTCTATTCAAGTTATCCTATTTCATAAGCTGCACATCTCCAGGGTAATGGTCTCAAGACTTACCAGCACCCCTCCATCAGCCCGGCACCCAGCACGGAAACAAATTCAGCACCTGGCTATGTGCTAAGAGCACAATACACCTGATCTCACTCAACCCTCACCATGACACACAACTACGGCCCCCATTTTACAGAGAAACTTGCCCTGAATGGTGCTACAGAGCTTATTTTGAACCCAGAACTGTCTACCCCACAGCCCACAGTGCTTGCTCGCAATCTCATAGCCGACCAGAGAGTGAAATCAGCCCCTCACAACCAGACACACAGGAACAATGCAAAGCTGGTTACAACTGGACTGTGTGGGAGCTTTCTACTGGGTGAAGAATAGATGAACATTTAAGCAGCCTATGAAACCTTTTGGGGTAGGAGTTATTACAATCGGGTTTTACGGATGCTCATACACAATCAGGTTTGAGCGGGATTCTTAGCTACTACTCCTCAGTGATCCATCAGGTAGGACATCACTCAACAACCTAGTTACCCATCAGCAGAGACATTCAAGTACGAGTTGAGTGCATCTGGGTTACAAAAAGAATGGGGTATAGTTTCTTCTTTATTTTTTTGGTACCAGGAATTGAATTCAGGACCTTGTGCTTGCCAGGCAGGCACTTGCGCCACTCAGCTATATCCCCAGCCCTACAAAAAGAACTGATATTTGTGACATGCTTAATGTCAATTGGCCCTCATTACCCTGAAGGGTTGAGGACACTAGACACTATTGATCCCAATTCACAGAAGTGGAAACCAAGGCTAAGAAATTACTCGCTGAGTAACTCAAAGCTACACGGCTTACTAAGCGGCCCCGTCACAGCTGGAACCATATCCTTTGGTTACACTCTGTCCACCAGACCCAATGCTCCATTCCAGAAAGTTAACTACATCAAAAGAAAAGATGGGAAAAGTAAAAGGATAACAGTAAAAATACTTGCAAACTATGTATCTAATAAAGGTCTGGTATCCAAAGTATATTTTAAAAAACTCATATGACAAAAAATGAAGTAAAAGTGACAAGGAATTGTTATAAATATTTCTCCAAAGAAGATATATGAATGGCCAAGAAGTATATAAAAAGATCCTCAACATCATTATCCTTTTGGGAAATGCAAATCAAAATCCCAAGGTGTTATCGCTTCACACCCACTAGTGTGGTAGCTATAACAAATGTTGGCAAGGATATGAAAAACTTGGAACCCTCACACGTTGCTGGTAAGAATTTGAGACTGGGCAGCTGCTTTGGGAAACAGACTGCTTTTTCCTTAAAAGTTAAACATAGACTTGCCATATGGTCCAGCAATCCACTTTTAGGTACACATACACCCAAAAGAATTAAAAACATATACAAAAGTTCATAGCTACATTTACAACAGCCAAAAAGTGAAAGTGAGTATCCAACAACTAATGAATATATTTTAAAATGTGGTATGTACATCAAAAAGTAAGGGAATCTCTATTAACTGATGAATGGACTTAAAATGTGGTACATACACACAATGAAATATTATTCAGTCATAAAAAAGAGGAAGGTGCCAATCACACTCCAACATGAATAAGTCTTTTCACTGTGCTAAGCCAAATAAGTCAAACACAAAAGGCCACAATTTTGCATGGTTCTACATCCACGAAACAGGTAAATTCACAGTAGATACTGGCTACTGGGGCAAGAAGAGGGGACAGGTGGGAAATGGCAAAGATTACTAATGAGAACAAGAGTTTCTTTTGGGGTAGATAAAGCCCTTCTGGATTAAAATAGTGGTAATGGTTATACAACTTGGGAAAATACTAAAAACCACTTAACTGCATACTTCAGAAGGGTGAATTTTGTGGCATGTGAATCATATGTCAATTTGTTAAAAAGCAAAGCCATTTGCTATTTATGTGAACTTGGCCCATCACTTACCACCTCTGCGTCTCAGCGCACGCTCACCTACAAAATGTGGTAGCAGCAATGCCTACCGCATAGTTACCCTGAGAAATATGTAAGTCAATGAAGTACCTTTCGGAGCACTTGCCACATGGAAATACATTAGTAGGTGCCATCTATTATTTTCTTGACCCAAATGTTCCTTGTAATTGTTAGTTTCTTCTCAAGAAACAAAAAAAGACACATTTTGTTTTAATTTTACTTAAATTTCCATCTTCTGCCATCTGACTGATTTACAGCTATAGGGAGTGGTCTTTGTATGTGAAAGAATCTTCAAACTTGATCTAATAAATACTGTAATATTAAGGGAAATAAAATGTGATAACTTGGGTCAGCGTTTTGAGGAACCCAAACCCAACACCACCAATACTAATATAACCAGAGTTGCTGGTACCAACTGATAACGGGGCAGGCGTAGGGCTGACAGCAGTTAGGGCCTAACACGCATTACGTGGATCGCACCCATGTGTCCTAACAGTGCCCAGTGGGATCCACCCCAGACCCCGGCCCCCAAGGACAGTCGAGCATGAAGGCATGCATGCAGACAGGAAAGCAGCGCTGTCCCAGGTGAGTCCTCGCACACTGGGAGCAGAGAGCCTGGGAGGACAGGGTATGAGCCTGGAGCGCCAAAAGAGGCAGAGGCGTTTCTCAGGGAACATGGACAGAGCGAGGAAGCATGAACGCACCGCGTGCCTGCAGACTGCTCATCTAGAACTCTGGGTG
Source organism: Dinomys branickii (assembly GCA_004027595.1). Lineage (NCBI taxonomy): Eukaryota > Metazoa > Chordata > Mammalia > Rodentia > Dinomyidae > Dinomys > Dinomys branickii. Next base: position 32,977 of record PVLD010000041.1, on the reverse strand, counting down.
CCTACTGGCCACCGTGGTGGGACAGAAACTGGACCTGAAAGCGACGTACAGACAGTAGCAGCTGTGCTGCTCCTGGCTCAAACAACCTTTAGTGGCGACACTTCATTCCGGCAGTCGTCCCTCAGGCTTCTCTCCTGCCCAGAGCAGCACAGGAGAGCTTTTCTCCACTAACGGCTCCAGCAAGTGAGCATTCTGCAGGCTCGACCACAGAGACGGATTGGTTTCTGCATCAGACAAGAAATATCTGGGTCCCTGTAGCACAGAGGCAGCAACTAGAAAAGGGAAAGTAACTGAGAGCCTAATGCCAAGCCCTAGAGAAGACCACAACTCCACATGGGGAAGGAGGGAGGGAGAGAGAGAAGGGTGAAGGGATGAGAGCTGCACTCAGCCTTTTTAGATTAAACTCCTTCCACGGCTCAACAGGAAGACTAGACCAGACATCAGTAATTCCCGTCTCAGAAACCGCTGAGCAGCAACGGAAGCTCTAATAAGCTCTGTCCACCAGACCTTCCTGTGAAGATGGAAATGTTCTACACCAGTGCTGTCCCACACAACACACTCATCAGCCAAATGCAGCTACAGAGCACCTCAGTTATGACTAAGAATTACTGCAGAACTGGATTCTACATTTTATTTATTTCTGATTCATTTACATAGCATCACATGGCTTGAGGCCTCTAGACTGGACAGCATAGTTCTAGAATTTATGTTTTTGTCCTTACTCCTTAGGTGTTTTTTAGCAGAATAAGTAGTTTGAAACTCTTTCACGCTTACTATGGTATAAAAATCTATGTCAACCACCCCCCACCCCACCCCAAAATACCTATGTTGGGAGCTGGGGCCTTCGGAAGGGGATTAGGTCATAGGCTGGAACCCTTATGAATGGGGTCAGCGCTTTCACAAAAGCAGCCCCGAAAGCTCCATATCCCCTGCACCACGTAAGAGCACAGCAACAAGTCACTATGGCCAAACGGACCTTCACCCAGAACCAAATCTGCCTGTGCCTTGATCTTGGATTTCCCAGCCTCCAGAACTGTGAGACATAAATTTCTGTTGTTTATTAGACACACATCTATGCTACTTTGGTACTGAGAAACGAACTCAAGATGTTGCACTTGACAGGCAGGCACTGTGCTGCTGAGCTATATCCCCAGCCCCTATGGTACTTTGCTACTGGAGCCCAAACACACTAAAGCACTGCCTTTTAATGATTCTATTATGTCTGAGTTATTCCAAATTGGTCTAAGGCCTCAAAGTTGCTTAATCATAAAATAGGTATCCAACATCACCTGTCAGCTTACCTCCAAAATTCTGAGACATCAATGCATTATCAGAAGTGCTGTCTAGATAAATAAAATTTGGTATTGTTTTGAATAGAATCAACCCGTATATCTCCATTATTAGCACTAACATTTTGTTGTGCAGCTGGACTAAATAATTTTCCAGGTTGCTTGTAACTGCATGCTTTCAGACCTCACAGATGTCACTGAGTGAGTCCTGGCAAGCAGGTGCTTCCTGTTGTGCTGTATCCAAACCAAGCTATCAAACCATCTCTGCAGAGCCCTCTGGCTCACACCCCAGAGCATCAAAAGTCAAGGAAGCTATTATCTTTCACCTCCAGAAACCTTGGTTGCAGGAAGGAACAATTGAATAGTATCTTCACAGCCCCTTGTTCTTCACACCTTGCTAAGAACTGAACTGCGCACCTAAACCACCCCTTCTCATCCCAAAGGACAAACCTTTAAATTCCCCAAAGGCCTCCCCAGACAGTGTCTGAATGTCCCCAAACAAGAGTGTCTGCTCTTGACAACCCATCAGGTTCCTCAGTTGGGCCCCTTAACTAGATACTCCTGTGTAATTAACAAAGTGGGTGGGGACACAGGCCAAGTGGCTACACATAGCCCTGGAGACAGAAGACACCCAAGCATGTTCTCTGTTTCAGAAACAAGTGGGATCAACCAGTGCCATCACTGGCCAGTCTAGTCTGTCACTCTTCAGCTTGCATTCCTACTAGACAATGATTCATCCTGCCCTCACTCGCCTCCTAACTGCAGGGGAGGGACCAAACATCATGGCGAAATGGGAGGTGCATTAGGGACTCTACTCCCTGAGTCTGCAGTCACTGGGAGGCTGTGCGACACAAGTAGGAGGGGCCAGGGAGTGCTGCGTCACCTGCTCAGACACAGGCCATGCACAAGGAAGCCCACCTCCACACCTAAAATTTTACAATTAAAAAAAAAATCAAAGAAATATTGAAAACACAGTAAGTAAAATATCCCCTCAGTTAAACAAAATTAAAGTCAAGAAAACTAAAATCTTCAAAATCTGAGACTCTCTTAAATGGCTTATGTTGCTTGACCTCTGTCCTCTTTGCCTCACTTCTCACTCAGGTCAAATGTAATTTGAATCTATAATTTCTAAATTTCTCTAACTCCCTTCCCCTCCCCCACTGACTTTTTTCATTTTGATGGACCCCAGGTTCTCTGAGGTAACAAGGGATAAAATCTCTCTGCAAACAGACACATATCATAAATGGACTAAGATTCAAACTTCTTTTCCTTGAGGGGTTTGTTAGTGCACCAAGGGCAGCCAAGGGTAGACTTCCAAACAGCAGCTTTATTGAAAATCAGCAGGTGCTGTGGAACCCCTAACCCTGTGGGGCATCCACGTAACAACTGCTTTCATCACGTGCACTGCCCTATGAGAGTCACATGACCACCTTATGAGATAGCTGCTGTCACCATTTCCAAGATGAGGAGATAGGATCAAAAGGAGTAAATATACTCAACGCACAGCTGGCAAGCCAAGGATTTCAAGATGTCTTCTCACCCTGAACCCCACAGTAGTTCTAAACCACAATGTCACAAACTGGAACATGGATGTAATCAGAAGACAGTTCATTCAGAGTCCATGGGAACCTGTCAAAAATGCTCACTTTGTGTAACAAGTTTTCATATACCCCAAATTAGTGCTACTTTCAAGCAATATCGTTAAAGTATTTTGAAATCAAATCCACTTAAAAGACTTACGAAGGCTTCCTTGGATGAATTACACAGAAATGTGAAATATTCTATTACTCATGAAAAAAGAAACTATGAGATTCATGGTGGGGGCAGGGGGAAGACGTGAACCTTTCCCATCAGCTTCTGCGAAGAAACTACGAAGGGAAATTGGGGGTGGAGGTAAGCACCTTAAGCTTCTGTCCTTCTCCATCATTTACACCATGTGACCTCAAGCCCAACATTTAGGCTCCGACAGCCACAGTCTTCTAACTCAGAAATGAAAGCAATACTACCAACCTCACAGGGCCACACTAAGAGTACGCAGTCATGGAGGCAGTACTGCCAAATGTTTATTAACTATCATTACTTCTGTCAACACTCAGTTCCTGTCCCATCCTCAGTGCTTAACAAATTTGCACAGCACTGCCGTCCCTGTCCTGGAAGTTTCCTAACAGCACCCTCCTGAAGAAGACATGAAGCCACCCATGCTTCTGCACTGACACCCTCTAGGTCACACAAGTACGCCCTTCTGAGGACAGACCTCATTGGTCTCTCTCAACAGCTCTGGAGCCCTGCAGTGCTCTATATTTCTTTAATGGTTACCCTGCATTAAAACCAGGATGCTCCAAAAGAAATGAAATACTTATGAATCAACTGCACAAAGGAAAGAAAAGACTTATACATTAAAAATTACAGTACTCTGAAAAAGGAGATCAAAGTGGATATTAGAAAAGGGGAGGATATCCAACATAGTGAAAACAGTCATACTTCCAAAATTGTTATACAGATTCCATGCAATCCTGATCAAAATACCATTAGCATACCTCACAGAACTAGAGAAAATATTCCTAAAATTCATTTGGAACCAGAAGAGACCTGGAATAGCAAAAGCAATTCTCAGCAACACAGGCAAGGCAGGGACATCATAATCTTTGACTTGAAATTATACTACAAAGCTACTGTGATAATAACAGCATAGTACTGGGGGGAAAAAAAAAAACCAGATCTGAGGATCAGTGAAACAGATTAGAAGATACACAAACAACTCCAAACACACTCAGCCACCTTATCTTTGACAAAGGGGCCAAACATGTTCAATGGAAGAAAGACAGCCTCTTTAACAAATGATGCTGGAAAAACTGGCTTTCCACATGCTGAAATATATCTTTCACTAAGCTAAACTACATCTTTCACTAAACTAAAATCAAAATGGATCAAAGAGCTAAATATTAAAACAGAAACATTAAATATGGTGGAAGAAAGAACAGGCAGCACTCTTGAAGACATAGGTGTAGTCAAAGATTTCATGAACAAAACCCCAATCACATGAAAAATACTATAAAGAATCAACAACTGAGACCTCATCATATTAAAAAGCTTTTGCAACACAAAAGAAATCACCAGCAGAGTGAAAAGGCAGCCCACAGAGTGGAAAAAATTTTAGGCAGTTGTCCTTCAGACAAAGGACTAATATCTAAAACATAAAAAGAATTGAAAAAAATCAGATTCCCCAAATTTAAAGACACAATCCAAAAATGGGCATCTGAGATGAAAGCACACTTCTCAGATGAATAAATACAAATGGCAAAAACATACATGGAAAAGTGTTCACCATCACTTGTCATTTGAGAGATGCAAATTAAAACAACACTGAGATTCCATATTACTCCAGAAAGTATGGCCATCATTAAGAAATTGATGAATAACAAATGCTGGAGGGTTTATACAGGAAAAAAGAAACCCTTTTCTACTATTGGTTGAAGTGTAGACTGGTGCAACCACTGTGGAAATCAGTGTGGACATTCCTCAAAAAACTAGGATTAGAGATTCCATTTGACCCAGCTATTTCCCTACAGGGTATCTTCCTGGAAGAATTAAAAACATCAGACCACAGCAATACATGTGCACCCATGTTTATAGCAGCACAGTTTGTAATAGCTAAATCTTGGAAACAACCCGAATGCCTATCAACTGAGAAATGAGAAAAAAAAAATGTAGATTTTTTAATACAATAGAGTACTACTCAGCCATAAAGAAGGAAAAACCCGAAACATTTCTAGATAATAAATACATTATTGCCCTGGTGTGAGAAACTGAAAGAGTAAATAAAGATAAAAATATACAACAGATATTGTGAAATAGGAAGAAATTGTTCAAAAGGAAAGAGGAACTAGGGAGGGGGAAGGGAAAAGAAAAAATTATGAAAGAAGGATAAAATGGAAGCAAAGCTTTGTAAAGAAGGAGTGAGGAGGGGTTGAAGGGAGAGAAGGTAGGGAGAACAGAGGAATCAGGATATACCATGTACAGGTACACAGTCCCTACGATGAAAGGATCATTACATATATCTAAAATGTACCAGAAAACTGATCAGCAGTGACAGCATGATGGAAACTGAAAATCCTGATTTAAATATTTGGAGTACTGGTTGACATTTTCACCTTGGAAACATTTTAAACTTTTAACTCTGAAGATACATAAAAAGTAGAGGAAAATTGCTAAATATATAAATAAATAAAACCAGGATGCTGCTTTGTTGATTGTTTTCAGAGAAAGTCAATCTTCTATTCTTCCTGGGACACCAATCCTGCACCTCAAATAGCATCAGAAGTCACGGTTTAAACCTATGTGACGTCAAAAAATGGGTGGTTCTCTATTGTTTGGCAGCTCCTGTCTATCCAGAAACTATCTTAAAATGGGCCACACCACTTGCAGAGGAAGGACATGGTGGCCTCATCTGTCAGGGAAAAGAACAAAAAACCAGGCGATCCTGATTCCAGGTGCATCCACTTACCTAGTTGAAGTCTCAGCTCCCAGCTTGCTAGCGGGAGTTTCCTCACCACAGATGGCTAGGCTCATAGCCAGATCTTTAGATTTCAAATGCCAATACACTTTAAGTCCGGAATTGATTTTGAATCATCCACTTGTGATTTTTGTAGGAAAGAATAACAAGAAAATTTGCCACACACCCACTAAAATAGCAAGAATGTAAAAGAGTCAACTATTGGTATACACAATAGCATGGATGAAATTCACAAGATTTTTGGAAGTGAAAGAAGTCTGACACTAAAAGCTGTGTGACTCCATCTGTATAGAACACTCTAGAAAAAGCAAAATTTATGTCCAGGATACTAGTTAGTGGTTATGACTGCTAACAGAGTAGAGGGGTGAGGGGCTGACCACGTCGGGGTAAGGAAGGAAATGGGGGGTTATGCTGCAGGGGTTGCATGACTGCATATCTGTCAAAACTCAGTTTTACACTTCAAAGGGTAAATTTTACTGCATGAAAATTATACTCGGGGCTGGGGATATAGCTTGGGTACAGTGCTTGGCTAGCAAGCACAAGGTCCTGAGTTCAATTCTTGATACCAAAAAAAAAAAATTACACCTCAATAAACCTCACATTTCTGAAGGTAATTGGTCAGTCAATACTCTACATACAATACTCTACATTTTCTTTAATGAAAAAGATTCTTCCAAAAGCAAGCCAATTAAATTAAAAAAGAATAGTCTCATTAATCACATACTAAATAAAGGTGGCTTTGGGAACAATTCCTTCTTTTTTCTCATTTTACTTCTAGCCTGGGGAAAACCTCACCAGGGGGTGATTAAAGCAGGTAAGGGTTTCAGAACCACTGGATTTGTCACCTTTAAAGGTTTTATTCACTCTGGAGTTGGTGGTTTTGTCTTCCTGCAGGTCTCACTAAAGTGAGTTGGAATGCTGGCAGCGTCTCACCTACCTAATATCTATTCCAAGAAACATTTGATTTTAAGTACAAAGTCTTTAACAGGTGGTAGTCCTAGTAGCTGTAGGGCGGTATTCTCTACCGTCTAGTGTGGAGGATCTAATTTGCTGAGAGACTGAGAAAGAAACACAGCAGATGGTCCTAACCATGATGCTAATCGAGCAATAATCCTACAGTTAACCAGATGCCAAGTTACCATTCACTTTAAGCCACACTTCATTTTCACTAGTAACTTCTGCCCAAGCAGCCTCAGACCTGATAATGCTTTTGCTGCACAAGATCTTTTCACACTGTGAAACGTCCTACTCCCTACCTAGTCACACTGGCCAGGGTATGAGCGAATGGTAGCAGCACCTTCACTCCCAGTCATCAAATTAGGACTCCTACAGGCCGAAACACCCAATTATTTATTTGGTTCTGTTATTTTGGCTCAGTATGCTTAAAACTAACCAGAGAACATATCAAGAAATCAAGTTCTCTCTTTAAAGTCCTTCTCACTAGCAGTAGGATACCTTCACTCTCCTCCTCCCAGGGATTCATCAAAAGAAAAAAAAATGCAGACTTGGAAGGTCAAACTAAAGCATCTCTTAAGATAATTTACCCGTGTCTGTGCAAATCAGAAAGACACATATTCTATGATTCAGCAAGTCCACTGCAATAAATTCATCCTATAGATACAAAACTAAAGGTATAAAAGGTATACATGTAATGCAGACATTTACTACAGCACTATATATAACAACAAACGTAAATGCCCATCAGCAAAGGACTTAACACATGGACACCCATTCCTCAGAGCACTAACCAACCACCCTAAAAAAAGTGAAGCAGAGCCACACATCTGACATGGTAAGAGCTCCAAAGTATTATATAAGTGGAAAAAAAATATATGCACTATATGGACCCACTGATACAAAAACTAGATGTAAACAGAGGTACAGACAGATATCACACACACCCCAATACAGACTAGCATACCAATAAGTTCACTAGACTGCTATCAGAGGGCAATTATCTCTAATGAACATGTTTAGCAAGAAGTAGGCTAGCTCTTTTTTGTTTTATCCTCTATTTTATAAAAACAATGAAATAAAAACATATATAAGGAAAAAAACAAACTGGCCTGCCTTGGTTTATATAAAATATGATGAACTATTCAGAACTCCTACCACAATTCCTAAAAAAAAAAAAAAAGGCTGGGGGAAAGGTTTTAGAAGAAGGGTTCTGCCTGCAGTTACTGAAGATTCAACTGGGGCAAAGTCAAGAGGGGCACTGTGGGCGACTATGACTGTCAAAACCAAGACAAGCACAAGGGACATCTCATTTTTAAAAAGTCATTGTGAAGAAATCATTTCAGACTGTATTAGGAGACAGAACAGCAAAGTAATTTAAGATTTCACAAGGCCTGAGCTAGCAAGCAGGCAGGTTATAGAATATGGAATTATTAGAAGTATGGGTCCATCCACCAGACGTAATACAGAAAAACACAACAACTGGATACACTAAATTGAACTCATTCGATAATAGAGGCAGGCATTTGAGCATCAAGTTTAACAAATATTTATTGCTCTGGAAAATGCATTTTGTAATAATGTCCTGTGCTTTTATAACTGGACATTCTCCACGGTAATCCCCAAAAATGCCCACCTCATCCTCCCGCATGTATAGATCTCTCAAGAACACAGATCTCTTAAGACCCTGAAGAGAAAAACCACAATTGGATACCAAAGTACCCAAGAACAATCTTACACTCTTAGAATGTAGATTCTCCATGCAGGGGATGGAATCCAGATGAGGTCTCAGTTTATTTAAGAATCAGTGACAACTAGGCCTCAAGAACTGTAAATCTGACAACTCTGACTCCACAGTGAAATCACCCACTCAAGCTTCTCAATAGGCCAGTTAACAGCTACCTAAATTGACTACAGAAAGCAATACAAGTGTCTTTCTAGAATCAGTACCCGTAGTATTTGTGTACCTGCATGTTCTACCTGCAACAAAATCCCATTTCTTTGGACCAGGCCTTAAATTTAAAAGTAGCAGGACAAGGATGAATTCCATTACAGTGGATAACTTAAAAATAAAATGAAAAACATCTTCCCCAAAGACAGAGGGCCGGGCTCAGAGTGGCAGTCTCTGCCTTTCCCCAGGCTGCTTACCTTCAAACCCGTTTCCATGTGGTATTTGGCACAAGCTCGAAGCTGAGTCACCCAAAACTGTCTCTCTTTCGCATCAGCAGCTGAAATAGAGAAAACAGAAAAAGAAACACTTGTAGAGGTTGTTCTGAAACACATTCAACTAATTTCTACATCCACCAAAGAGGGCAAGGGGTTCTGGCACTGAGAGGTACAGGAAGAAGTCAGGGAAAAGCAAACGCAGATGTGTTCTCAAGCAGCCTGAACGTACATCAGGAACCAAATCACAGCCAAGAGTGGTGGTGCAGCCTGATATCCCAGCCACTTGAGAGGCTGAGGCAGGAGGGCTACAAGTTTAAGGCCAGCCTGGGCAACTCAGTAAGACCCTGCCTCAAAATTTTAACTGAAAGGCTGGGGATGTAAACTCAGTGGTAGAGCACCCTTGGGTTAATCTCCAATACAAAGGCAAAAAAAGAAAAAAAAGGGGGGGGGGACAATAAATCACCCTGAATCCCACAAACTCCCTCCTGGGGCACATGAAGAATTTCTTCTGAAAGGTGTTATAAGAACAACTTCACCATTTTGTTTCAGCCTCCTCTAAAAGTCATTTCTGCTGCTTTAAAGAGGCAGCAAGGAAAGAAATGTGATTATTTTTAAATGCCTCTATCTGATGTGGCTATTATGAGGATCAGAAGACATCAGGGCTCAGTTGATTTTCCATGCTAATATATGTTCTCAAGGATTCATATGATTCCTATGGATAGAACAAGACACCAACTGCTGCCTTGCCAAAGGCACCAATCCCCCAAAGACATTAATATGCAAGTCAATGGCATGGCCAACATCTCACATCTACACCCTACCCCTCAATTATATACATAAAATCCTTCTTGAAGCAGGAGGATTCCAAGTCCGAGTCCAGCCTAGGCAACTTCCTGAAACCCTGTCTCAAAACTAGAGGCAGAAGGAGGGGGCCAGGGAGGGGGAGAGAGAGGAGGGGGAGGGAAAGTTGGGGATGTAGCTCACTGTGAAAGTCCTGGGTTCAATCCTAGCACCACAAATATGGGGAAAAAAAAAAAAAAAAAAAAAAAATATATATATATATATATATATATATGGGTAGACAGCAGGTTCTAATAAACTCTAAATCAATTGAACTGTGTTAATAACTGCATAAACATTGTCTGTGTGGAAAAAAATTATTCCTATGGAAATTATACCTGTTTTAAAAATGAGCCTAAGTGTTACTTGTCAATAAAACCCAACTTCAGTATGAATTTCTGAGAATTCTTAGGCTGGCTCTTTTCTAAAGGATGGAGAGGGCACCTTGCAAATAGTGTAAGAGTATTTGTCGGGAGGCCTGCTCCCTAGTGTGAGATCAGGTGAAATTCACTTGCAAAGAAAAAGAAAGCACTCTCCAAAGGCTCAGCAGTGAAAATATTCCCCCAAACTAAATATCCATGATGTCATGCTCCGACTCCATGGCCCACAAGGACGCAGGAAATGAAAACCTCCCGGTGCGATGGGCGAGGATACATTATAAACTTGGATATTTACCCTGCCGCTTTCCTCCTTAAATTCGTTAAATTTAGCAACTGCAACTATTTCGTGCAAATAATAAAACTTTTATGTTTGCTATTAAGATTACCCTTTTTTAAAAAGCTGGGGTTTAATAACCCACAGAATATTAACAACTCAAAGGCAGAATGAAATGACTCAATTTTCAAATCAGTTGGATTTTTCTTTTGTGTGAATCTGTATCATTTTATAAAGCATAAGCAGAGGGACAGTGCCATCAAATTTTTCACCTGTTATTGTTTCTGCTCTTAGCTTCTTAAGCAATAAACAGCAAAGTGAAGCCAAGGACCACATAAATCCAGCCAGCTAGAACACATGTTGCATGAAATCTCAAAGGAACGTGAATCTCAGCACATTTCTGAAAAACCAAAAACTTTCTTCAACTACAGGCGGTTTTATTTCATAGGGTTTGGATTGTTTTATAGATTCTGAAATAGAATTTGTATATAGAAGATAAAGAAACTAGCTTATGCCATCTCCTGTGGAGTAACACCTGGCAGCAGAGGAATGAAATTGCATCAGTGGGTGGGGAATCCTCAGTCTGGTGTTGCTGAGGCAACCTGCCATGAGTGGACAGAGGACAAGGGGTTGTCTCGTGATCCTTCATGCTTACTTAGGCAATGTTAATAAGAAGGCAGAATCATCCAATATTCTCGAACACCTGGTTCACGTTCTCAAGCCTCAGCAAAAAACACTGAATTGTGTGTGTGCCTGAGTGCATTTGGATTTGTGAAGAATCAGAGACTCCTGCCACAGCCACTGTGCAATGGACACACCCTAAAGGGTAATGCCAGACTCCCTTGACAGTTCTCCTCATTTCTGAGGACGCTGGGTAGAAACTGGCTTTCAGGAGGCAGAGAGGAAAGAAAACATACAAGGGGAAAGTAACACCAGTTAGCTTCTCCATGGGCTCTACGACCATAGCGGATTGGCCCGGACTTGAATAAAACATCCTGTACTAACAGAAGGTTCCAAGCATGCATGTCCAGTCTTCTGGCCTGCCTGGACTACACAGAGTGAAATACAATTATTATAACTTACATAACATAGTTAACATATATAAGCAACTAAGCTTCCTATATTTTATTATAACATTAAAACTAAATAACACAATAAGCCCATGGGGCATGAGCTGGACATGTCAGAGAGACTTTCGGGGAAGGAAATAGTGTCCTTAAAATGTTTATTTTTTCCTCCTATAGCAAATTCTCCCACAGGGTACTGGAATGAAGATTCACACTGTAAGGTCAGAGGAAACAGACAACTGAGTAAATAATAAAAATCTTCAGAGGTCCCAAGCCTCAGTTGCCTTTACAATTGTTACCTTTCCTTTGTCCTTAATTCCTCAGTTATTTAAAACAGTTCCTGATGTCAGCACCACCTCCCCACCCTGAGGTAAGAAGGGCACTGACTGTCACCATGCAGCTCTCCAAACATAGTGAACTGCTAAAGATGATTTAAAAGAAAATAGAAAATTTAAAAATTTAAAAATTTAAAAGAAAATTTTTTTAAAACCAAGAGAGCCATCACAACTACATCCATAGAGCAGCCGACAAGGCCCAAAAGGCAAGTCGCCAAGAACAGAACGTACCTCTCAGTTTGTACATCTCTCCGCTAGCAGAGTACACAACCAGCATGTGGGGAGCTTCGTCACTCAGGGACACTATGGCTCCAGATAAAGATAGGGCTCCTCGAGGCTTCTGCTGTTTGCTTTGCTCATTCACAAAATACTGCAGGATGCCAGCCTCAAAATCCAGCACAAAGTACCTGCACAGAGAAAGCACATCATTTTTCTCTACCAGCCTGCTCCACACAGCAAAGCAGAAAGATAAAACAATCCAGAAGTTGACATCAATGCTCCAGATTCATGAGCTGAAGACCAAAAGTTCCTCCCACAGCCCCACAGAAGTCATCCTGGGTAAGGAGAGCACATGGATTCTTTCATCAGGCCACAGTAGGCAAGGTCAGGAGCATTCAGGACTTAGTACAATGCCCACCACCTAAACATCAGAATGGCAGGGGACTGACATAAGCCTTGCCACATGGCCTCTCCTAGAATGCTCCTCATGGTGTCACCAGAGTAGCCAAGACTCAGCAGACCTGGGAGAGATGATTTCACATCCAGGTAGCAGCAGCAAGCAGGGCCTCCAGCTTCCCACCAGTGCCATGAGTATTGTGAGGAATCTGAGCCCCTGGTATCATTTGTAAGGGACCAGTGGGTGCTTCTGCAGTCACCTGGACACCCTTTGGCAAGCTGTTCCATATGGCCTCTTGCACACAGGACATCCTAGGTCAAAGGAGAACTGCAGATTGCCTAAATCACAGGTCTCTGTAGGTAAATATTCAGCCTACTTATACTCTCTCAAGTTACCAACATGAAGTGTTCTACAAAATTCCTCTTCTCCACCAGGATGGAAAGGTCTTCAACAGAGACTCAAATTCTTCTACTTGTCTAGACCAGAACAGTTCTTGCCTATTTTTCTATTTCTCACTTTGTGTCTCACCCACACCTGCCTTTTCTCACTTCCTTCCTATTCACCAAATTGCCTTTTACCACAGCATCTCTGCACACATGGCTCCTCCTGTCTGGAGCAGTTGCTCAAAATGTAGTCCACGAATTCCAATGGTCCACACCAGCTGATACTGGCACACAACAGCCTTCTGAAACTCTTCCTGTGTTTGTCTCTGTTTCAACATCCACCGGCACATTACATCCACTGGAGAGTTCAGATGTCAAACACATGGCACACAGAAGCTATAACTAGCCATGAAACAATGACAGCACAATTGGGAGGAGGTCCTTTACCACATGCAGGCTGAGAAATAGCTGTATCAGCCTATAATACGGATTCCACTTCTCACCATGTTAATGTCCCCAAGCAGATCTACCATTTCTCCTCACAACACCCCAGAACTCTCATTCACGGCACTGGCCACAGCGGAAGCCTCTACTTGTGTGACTGATTCCCATCCAATGTCTGGCTTCCCCACCATACCTGTGCTCTGGGGAGGCAGATCCTGTGTTCCCTCAGTACTGATGAAGCACCCAACACTTCATTAACTATTCATTTGTAAAGAAATGAAGGAAGGAAAAAACTACCAAATCCCACAGTCCCTCACCCATGCCTCAGGGTACCCGGATCATACAGTGATCTCAAAGAGGTACTGCAAAACATTTCCCACTTCAGGGCACATGTAACACTGAACATAGGCCAGATGCTGTCCACACCACTAACATGGGTCATTGCCACGGATTGTGTAGAAGATGTACTACATTCCTTCGGTGACAGTCTGTGCAAACGATTTCAGCAGTACTGTGACAAAACCATGAATCAAAGGATACAGGCGTAGCTCAGTGATAGAGCATGTGCCTCACATGCATGAGGCCCTGGGTTTAATATGCAATATGCAGCATGCATTCTCTCTCTCTCTCTCTCTCTCTCTCTCTCTCTCACACACACACACACACACACACACACACACACAATGTAGAACTGGAAGAAAGAAACAATGTCTTAGGATTTCAAGATTTGAGAAACTGTGCAGTACCCATAGGTGCACATATTCTATTCTTTCATCTGGTATTTTTTCAACTGAATACTGAATTGTTAAGGCATAAATATGTACAAAGTGTATAATGAAACTCTTTGCTACTTACTTTAACCTAGAAGCACCACTAACAAAGCTTATAAACTTCCCACCTAATTTACTCTGACTAAAAACTAAAAGACAAACATTGTACCCATTTTACAGATAGCCTATGGTACAAAGAAACTTGAAGTCCAAGCCCTGCTTTTGGGCATCTACTGTCCAGGCTTCAGCAACTGCAACAGTCACAGACACTACTTTAATCTTACTCAAGTCTTCCCTTGTCTCCTTCTCCATGTCCCTCTCTGGCATCTGCCTAGGTAGTTTGTTCCCCAAACCTCCCTGCTCCAGAAGAGCTCACAGTGTTGCAGCCCCTCTCCCGGGCAGGTCCCCCCTCCCCCTCCCCCTCCCCTTTCTGCAGGGAGCTAGGAGCAGCCAGCTCATAGGCACATGACTGTGGCAACTCAACCCTCCACAGCTTCCATCCCCCTAAGAAATCTTCCAGTTTGGGTTATTTTTAATAAAAATTCCAGATGGCCTGACCAAGATTATTTTACTCCTCTCCTTCCCTCCTCTCTCTTAAGTCACTACAATGCACTGCTCGTTCTCATGACTAGCACAGATAAATCAAGATATAAAAATGTATTATCACCAGAACTGACCCAGCAGTATCAGAGACTATGGCTGCTACGAGATGGAGCCCAACAGAATATGAACCCAGGAAATAGGAAATGCAGGCGTGGCCCATAAATACACACACACACACACACACACACTCTCTCTCTCTCTCTCTCTCTCTCTCTCTCTCTCACTCACTCACACAGTGCTGTCTGGGAGCAAGACAACAGCACCAGAAACCCGTAAGAGAAGGGTCTCCGAATCACCACCCCTGGGTCTCCAAATCATTACCTGGCAGAGAATCCCCTGCTGGAGCCCATCTGACCAGCTGGCCGCAGGAGGCGACAGGTCACTGCAGGGGACACCTGGCAAGGCAGCGAGTGCACACAACACTCTTTCTCTCTTTTCCTGTCCTACCTGAAATTTGTTCCTACTCTCTTAGATGGAGCAAAAACCAAACAAACAAAAGAACAACTAGGGTAATTTCTGAGCTGCCAGGGGTCAAAGTAAGAGCTGGCCTTGCCTTCTCCTCAAGAAGAAATGTTCAAGCTGGCTTATGTGTAACATCCTTGTGACTGTAGCTGTGCAGACACTGCTGGCGGCGCTCAGAGCACTAACCTGGCATTCCCACTCATGAGCATGCCCCTCTGACACCCACTAGGAGAGGTACAAAAGGAAGGGGATTACATTCTCAATGGAAAGGTAAATGCAACTTGCCCTCAACGGCCTCGTATCTCTGTTCACTCTGTCACGGAGCTAGTGGAGAAAAGGTGGACATTCACTTCTCTCTGCTTACTGCTCCCACCAGCCCAGCCACAGGAGCCTGGCAGCTCACCTGTGCTGCAGACGCCTGCTCCAGTGCACCCTGGCCAACAAAGAGTACAGTGGACAAATTTAAAAGCCCACATGAAAAAATGAATTGACTGCTGTTTTTTCTTTCCAATAAGGATGGCAAAATAACCAACTGATGTCACATTAGGCAGGATACAAGGACACATCAATGACACTTTACATTACCTATTTCAAACTGCTATCTTAATTCTAGCCTCTTGTCTCACACTAAAAAAAAAAAAGTTTCTACTACTTCCTACAATAGTTTAAATGCAAATCCACAAGTTTGAAGATTTGTACTAAGGAAGGTCATCAATAATTCCCTCCTGTTCTAAGGGTAGTTAATTTTTATCATATTAGGAGAGAACCAGCGGATATTATCTAATGAACAACAGCACCACACTAAACAAAACATTCTTCCAGCATCACCTTTGAAAGGTAGGTCAGCTCTAGTCATACAGAGGTAAAAGCTATCTGTGTGACATTAAAGAGAGCAATTCCTGTTGGTCACATTCCCTGGGAGGAGAGAAAATTAAATTTGGTTTGCTGCAGGGTCACGGCTCTGTCAAGCACTGCCATTTGGAGCCTGCAGCTCTATCTGACAAGCACACCTTTCCTTATAAACAGGAATGGTGAGCATATTTCTGGATTAGGCTTCATTAAGCCAGTGAAATTGCTACATAAACATTCTTCGAGGTTTTCCCTTGTAGAGAAAGGAATGAGATAAACCTTACACCTAGGGTTCTTTTTTAAACTCACTTTTTATTGAGCATAATTGACAAAAAAACATACATATTTAAGGCATACCGCATCATGTTTTGAAATACATATACATTGTAAAATGATTCCTATAATCAAGCTAATTAACATATCTATCACCTAACGTACTTACAGTAATTCTTAATGTCTTCCACTCAGAAACATTTTATAATAGCTCAAATCAAAAGAACTATTTAAAAAAGAAAAATGTGCTCATCTTCTTTCTCCAAGAGAGACTAAAACAATTCAGTGAACACCACTTTAGACAATTTCTTGATAGCTCTATGCATAAATACACATTTTAAAGTAAAATTAGCAGTGCCATATGTACTGCTTTGTGGCCTGTTACTTCACAGCATGGAAACCTTTTCACCTCAAATTCACAAATAACCGTACAGTGAGTACCTTTACCCATTCCTAGCACCTTCCTTTACTTCTCCTCTTCTTGTTTTCTTCCATTTGTCTAATGACAGTCTCACTTCTCTTTTCATGTCATCTTCTTTTATATTGTACTTATTAGAGAAAAAAATACAGTATCTGTCTTTCTGAGTCAGCTTACTTCAATTAATAGGATGATCGCCAACCTTACCCATTTTCCTACAGATGATATAACAACATTTTTCTTCACTACTGAATAATGCCCCATTGGGGATATATATATATACCACATTTTCTTTAGCCATTCATCTACCGATGGGCACCTAGGCTGTTCCCTATCTGGGCTGTTATGAATTGTGTGGGTATAAATGACAACACATGTATCCCTACAACATACTGACTTCTGGTATATACCGGGGAAGGATCCTACCAAAGGGTCATCACCCAGACACTACAATGCAGCAACATAAGAAGGACAAGACGGACAGAAGTGGGAAAAGAATTCAGGAAAGATCTGATGTAAGAATTGAAACCCCCAGAAAGAACAAACAGGACCTCTCCTGGAGGAAAGGCTAGGAGGGCTCCTGTGGCACAGCTGGAGGAGGGGAGGCAGACAAGCAGGGAGTCACCACTGCGTACACACCCATGGTAGGCTCCCTCGTTCCAGCACATGCAGCTTCAGCTTCGGAGGCTCGTGCTCGCAGGAGCCTCTTGACTCAGCCAGGGGAGAGTGGAGTTCCAAGAGCTGATGCAAAAGGAGGAGAAAGCTCAGCCCGGAAAAGAGGCAGAGATGGTCAGGAGAAGCTGTTGAGCCCAGTATGGGGATGGAAAGTTACAACAGCCACTGAAGCAGGGTCCCCATTCTACAGCAACCTTTCTAATTGGCACCCAGTGACAAGGCACAGTAGAAACAAACAGTACAAAGCCCAACACACCCAGCTCTATGCCTACTCCAAGGCTGTGGCCCCATAGCTCGCCACTGTATAAGCAACTACCAGCAGAGAGCAGCAGAGAGCAGCGGCAGCAACCCCAGGGCCACAGCAATTCCCAGAGATCCAGCCAAGGAACAAATGGGAATTGGAAACAGCTGCAGATGGAGATGGATCACACAGCCCCACGCCCTTCTCACTCCAACACCAAGCAGGAAGCACGAGCTGAATTACCAGGCTTCAGCTCCTACCCTGAACTCCCTCTTTGAGAACCTTGACTCTTGGTGACCCAAGCACTCACCACCTGTTCCCAACAGCAACCAGATGATTCCACAGGCTTCAGGACTCACCCTATAATGCCAATATATATGAGCACCAAGAAGGACTCCATTCTGCTTGCATATGTGAACCTTGTATAAACCCATAGCGACAAACTACACAAAAAGCTGTGGCCCTAAAGTCTGAGAGACAACATACTCTACACAGAAAACCCAAGAAAATCCTGCGGTTCTCTCCTGGAACTAATAACCAGCTTGGGCTAGTTATTAGGGCTACATAAGCACACCCTGGTCTACCTCAGTGAGCATGGATGTGGGAGACCTCGCGACACTCATGCCCAGAATCACGAATGCCCCCAATGCCCGGCTGCGGGAGGTAGGGAGCAGCAGCACTGACCAGGAGGTGAGACGAGGCAGAGACCTGGAGCTGGAGTGCAGACCCAGTGCTCTGGCTGGGTGAGGACAGCCTCCAGGGCGTCCTGGGTGGCCTGCAGGGAGACACTAGGGGCCTAGGAGGGGACCTGACAGGGAGCTCAGCAGCCTGAGAGGGGGAGGGGAGCTCCCTCTGGACTACCTGAAAACCCTGAAGACCTGTCCCAGGTCTCCAGGAACGCAGCAATGGGGCAGAGCCCTGCAGTCCATGGGTACCAGCCCCTGGACCGGACTGGGCCTCTGGGAGTGCCTTGGACCAGGCCCCAGGAGCGCCTCAACAGGGTGGAGCCAGGCGGTCTGCAAGGGCAACCCCGTGGACCCACCGGGCCTCTGGGAGCACCTTGTACCGGGTCCTGGGAGCACCTAGACAGGGTGGAGCCTGGCAGCCTGTGGCGGCAGCCCCAAGGTCTCAACCAGGCCTCTGAATGTGCTGCATCGAGGAGGAGCCTAGACCCCCAATGGCCTTGAGGGCTGGTCAAGGGGGGCGTGACCATAGTGAACCTGGTTCCCTGCCAGTTTACCACCTTTGAGGATGGATGCTTTTCTACCTCCTGCCATAGCAATCTGCACCAAAACTGGAGCAGAAAAAGCCCACTCTAGAAGGCAACCAGGAAAACAGCAGAGAAGGATCCTCCCATAGGATCGCCACCCAGACACTGGACTATAACAACATGAGAATGACAAGAGGGAGAGGAGCGGCTTCCCTGGTACCAGGAAGGTTTAGAAATGAGAATCAGGTTGGGGGGCTCCCTGCAGGCTACACAGGGACCCTGAGGTCTTCGACCGGGCCCCCAGGAGCGCCTCATTGTGTTGGAGCCCAGCCATAAGAGAAATGCAAATTAAAACATTAAGATGCCAGGGCTGGGGATATAGCTCAGTGGAATAAGCGCTTGCCTAGCAAGCGCAGGGTCCTGAGTTCAATCCCCAGCACCACAAAAAAAAAAAAAAAAAAAAAACATTAAGATGCCATCTTACGCCAGAAAGAATGGCAGCATCAAGAAATGAAATACCAACAAATGCCTGCAAGGCTACAGTGAAAGAGGAGCCTTTCTGCACTGGTGGTGGGAATGAAAAGTAGCACAACCACTATGGAAGTCAATATGGAGACATCTCAAAAACCTAAAATTAGAAATTGCATTTGAACCAACATTTCCCCTTTTAGGCATCTTGCCAGAAGAACTAAAGTCTTCATATTAGAGTGATTCATGCACACTAATATTTATACCAGCACAATTCATAACAACCTATATGTCTGTTGATAGATTCATAGCTGCAGAAAATGTGGTTATCTATACAAAATGGAGTACTACTTGGTGATAAAGAAGGATAACTTTGATACATCTTGGAAATACAATGTTATGAAATGTACCAGACACACAAGCTTGAAAAGCGTATGGTTTATCTCACTTGTGTAACCCAAAGTACAAATAAAGAGCAAAATAAAAGATCGATGAAAGGAAACACCTGTAATGCTAAGAACCTGTTTAAAAATAAAAATTTACCAGCAGTGGTGGTGCACACCTGTAATCCCAGCACTTGGGAGGCAGGGGCAGGAGGATCGCTGTAAATTTGAGGCCAGCCTGGGCTACATAAGCAAGTTCAAAGCCAGCCTGAACTGCATAGTAAGACCTGTCTCAAAAAAATAAAAGTAAAATTTTAAAAATACAAATGATTATAGCTTTTTAATAGTTCATCATATTATAATAATCTAATTCTATAATAGTTTTAATAACATATACTTACATATTAGTCAACATAAAATTTGGTATTGTTAGAAAATAATACAGTTATTTTTAAACTGTAAGGATGGGGAGGCAAATGACAGAACAGGCAAAACTGTAAAGAAAAGTTTGGCCACGCATTCAAAATAGTAAACAGAACCACCTTCAAACAAAAAAAAAAATCCATAAATACAATTAAAAGATAATAAAGTATACTTTTTTTAAAAAGGACACTAAAATTTTTTGTCTTCTAAAGAGCTCCTTAAGGCTTGATCTAGCTACTTTCTGCTTCTGAATCAGTTAGAGAGTTTGTATGTGTGTGTGTATATGTGCTCCTGACTCTCCACCCAGGCCTAGAATCCTTGTGGTTGAGATTAGGAAGAAATGAAATATGAGTTTCACAAAGCTTCCCAAATTTTTCAGAAGCCCTTTAACACATTCACGATGGGGCTACACATGCATGACCGTCCCACTGGGTGGCTTGTACCACCAGTGGCAGAAGCTATACAGCCATGCATTGGACAGTCAGACCCATACCCCTGGTGGTTCAATCCAGCAGGAACATGTTAATGTTTAAGAACCAATGAAAAACGAGAACCAAGGTAAAACTTTACAATACTACTCATCTCTCTCCTGATCTGCCAAGTTTCCTCCATCACACACTCAACACACGTGTGAGCGCCCCGTGCCCACACAACCCAAGTGAACATAGTAAAGCATCAGCCAACCTCAGTTACATATCAGGATAGCCCAGCCTTCCTAAACTGCAACAGGCCAAACAATGGATTCCTTGGTTTTCTCACTTTGGAACTATTTTTTAAAAGATTTAAAGAAAAGTTACAGAAATCACCTGGCAGACTCCTTGCCTGATGCACTCACCCCCTAGTGTTCTGAAGGTGCTCACTGAGCAGATGGCCCCAAATAAAGCACCAAAAGATGAAGACATCCAAGAGATTGCCGCTCAAAACCAGCTGACAAAGCAGCAGCATAAGTCAAAGCAAACTTTTACCAGGCACTCCTAATGCACTGCACTTGGATTTGATCTATGATGAGATGCAACCTGAGATTTAATACTGAGACCAAGCCCCATCTAACAAAGATTAACATAGGCTTTCAAAACATTGCCTTGTCACTCTCTGAACTTGTAACTCCTGGGGACCTGGTGCCCGTAAGGAGAACTTCACACCACTTTAAATACCTTCTTCCAGGGGCAGTACTACAGATAGAATCCCTGGGTTCTTTTGTGTATGTGTTTTTGAGACATGGTCTCACTACGTAGTTCAGGCTGGCCTTGAGCTCACTTTGTAGCTCAGGTTGGTCTGGAACTAGCAACGATCCTCCTGCCTCAACCTCCTGAATGCTATGATTACAGGCATGCCCCACCATGCCTGTCAGAACCCCTGGGTTCTAAGCTACATCCCAGCCTTTTTCTATTTTTAGATGGGATCTTGATAAATCACTCGGTTGCCCAGACTGTGCTCAAATTTGTGTCCTCCTGACTCAGCCTCCTAGATAGCTTGGGTTACAGGCACGTGCCACCACTCCTGGCTCAGGCTATATCTTCACAGTCACAAATCATATTTTAATTCTTATCATCAACAATGCTGGGGAATTACTCACAAATCCTTGAGATGGGCCAAGAGTTCTGATTCAGGTTTCCACTTTGAGTATGAACAAACATTGGGTTACTGAAAAAGAACCTGATACTGGCTAAAGCCCTAGCCTGAGCTTTCAGCTAGGACCCTCCATGAAGAGGGAGATGAGAAGCTGGCCTGGAGGCCAAGAGATACACGCCCAGGCATAATCAGACTCAGCTCTGCCCCCAAATACTGGACAAGTCAGGCTGTGAGTGCCACTACCTCTGGCCTGAATATGGCTGAGACTTTTAAACTTTGCCTGCAGTAGCATCCCCTAGAAGTTGTGAAGTCCTGTGCTCCACCCCAAAGCCTGTGGTTCAGGCCTGGGTGGAGGGCAGGAATTTGAATTCCAAACAAGGTACTGGAGGTGGTGAGGACTGCTTGCTAGTGGGAGCAATACTGTGGGGACACTTGTGAATAGAATGCTGCCAAAACCAAAGTGCAGCCACTTATCAACCTAGTTAATAAGTTTATGAAAAGGTTCTTGGGAAAAGACCGCCTAACAATAATAATCATAAAAGACTGCCAGGGCCACCAGGTTCCCAGGGACCACTGCAACCCATACAAAAAGTATTTCTCCATAGACGTGATGGTTGAACCCCAGCCCAAAA
The DNA here is from genome assembly GCA_004027595.1 of Dinomys branickii. NCBI lineage: Eukaryota > Metazoa > Chordata > Mammalia > Rodentia > Dinomyidae > Dinomys > Dinomys branickii. The sequence continues at coordinate 10,737 of PVLD010000041.1, read as the reverse complement.
TGACTCTTGATACTAATCATTGTGGCCAAGAGTTACTATTTCAAAATACCTGGTGTAATCTTTTTGCCTTTGAAAGTCTTTGAAGTCTTCCCCTTGCTTCAATTTCCATGAGCATGCCCACAGTTTATTACGGCCCCTACAGTCACGCTGCAATGCTCGGGTAGTCCCAATAAACAGCAGTGTGCTTTGAAGACTCTCTCCCAGATTTTTGTATTTGTGTGTGTGTGTAATTGAAGTGGAGGCATGGGTTCTCACTTTGTCCCCTCAGGCATGATACTCATCCACTCAGAGCTGTGACTTCTATGTTTGTGAAAGCTGAAAGCTAGCTAATTCTCTTCTACAGACCACTCTACCATCTCTGGAGCCTAAGGTCAGCCTGCTTCTCAAGAACCTCCAAATGTATAGATTACATCACTAAGTGCAGACAGAAATTGGATTTGATGCCGATGCTCATATTGGATGTATCAGCAATTCCATTTACCACAATGCCAACAAGACAGAACTCCGGACAGTAGCCTGTGTTTGTTTATGGGGGTGCCACAGAAATATTATTTGGCAGGCACTCGGTTTTCAGTGTGGTGCACTATATACAGGTTCTGTGCTATGTTTTGTTTGCGGTACCGGGGATCGAACTCAGGACCTTGCATTTGCCAGGCAGGCACTTATTGCACTGAGCTATATCCCCAGCCCTAGGTTCTGTGATATGGATAAGTCATTTTGGATAAATTTTTTCAGGTATGGTTAACATGCTCCTAAGGGGACCATAATTTGTATGTCATGCTGCTGAACAGCTTGAACTACCAGTGATACATGCATGGCTGTCCCACCAGGTGCTTTTTATTAATTTACTAATTAATCTTAGTAAAAAGATAGATAAAAGTGATTAGGTCCATTTGTACCACCAGTGGTAAAAGCTGCCAGATTAGACAGTCATGCATGTATCCCTGGTGGTGCAAGCCGGCAAGAATGTGTTAAAGAGCAGAAAATCCATATGAATTCAATGATGTTTCGAAGAAGGAAGCTCTAATCTGAAAACTCAATTTTTTTTCCTAAAACTAAATTGTATTTGCAAGAATTCACTCATTTGTTTTTGAAAATAATTTGCTGAATACCTGCTCTACACCAGGTATCATGCTGTGTGCTGAGGACACATGGTGTTCAGGGTGAGGGGGACAAACCGTATTCATTACAACAAAAGCCACACTCCAGCTATGAGAACACGAGCTGTCCATCCTGACTTATAGGGTGCTCCATGGACAGAGGACCTGAGATCTGGGGCAGCAGGACCTGCACTGGGAATAGAGGCAGACAGTTTGAGGAGGACATGGGTGAAGCTCTAGGGGTGGGAAGAGAAGAGGGTATGAAAAAGGGCAGGTGGGGTTGGTGGTGCATGGCTACAATCCTAGCACTTGGAAGGCCGAGGCAGAATTGCAAGCTCAAGCTCAACCTGGACAACTTAGTGAGGCCTCGTCTCAAAAATAAATAAAAGAGGGGTGAGGATGTTGCTCAGTGTAAAGGCCCTGGGTTCAATCCCCAGAACTGAGAGAGAAAGAAGAGGAGCAGGGAAAGAAGCAGGGGGAGGAAGAGGAAAAGGAGGAGGAGGAGGAGGAGGAGGAGGAGGTGCGGAGGGAGGAGAGAGGAGGGAGAGGAGCAAGCTGTCAGATGATGCTAAAGAGCTCAGGAAGGCAAAGCCAGCAGGCCGGGGAGGCAGTGAGTTTGGACTTCACTCCAGCATCAGGGGACTGCCCTGAAGTGTGCTGGAGGCAGAGATGCTCTCAGAGGCCACGTAGAAAAGAGGTTCCATGCAGGAAGAGGCTGGGAGAGAAGCCAGGTGGACCATGGACAGTGAACACAAGGCTGCAGTAGAAACACACTGGTTTTCCCATCACGGCCTACGGAGGCTAACCATGCACCCTCCCCCAAACCAGTGTAAAACTAGATGAAACCATCAAAAGCAACAGTTTCAGCATAGCAGAAACAGACCACAGCCAAAAAAGGAAGAAGTGCTTACTCATAAAAACACGTGACCTTCATTAAGAACAGGAGCAGTGTGTGGTGACCCTGCCTGGATGTCCCCACCACCTGCCCTGCTGAAGTGACTGGCAGCTCTGCCAGCACAGGGCAGCACAGAGAACCAGCTTTCTGGGGTCACTGAGGGAGAAGACTTATGAGGTTGGGTACACTTGGTGAAGGGAGTGATGTCACTAAGCATGTGCACTAGGATGACCAGAGCTCCACCAGCCTAAGGCCACAGCCCCGCTGGAGCAAGTACCAGCCCAGCCAGGGCTTTACCACCACATCCAGTAGAGGAGAAACACGCCATACATCCTCGCCTCGCTGGTGGCTGAGCACAACGGCTGCAGAGACCAGAGCAGGGCCATCACCCAGATCCTTCCCAGTGGAGATTATGCTCAAGCACAGACAAGACTGATGGCAAATGAGAGCCTGGCAGACATGGAAACGGCTGAAATGCCAGCAGGCAGATACAGCAGCACAGCAAGGAGGCCTTCTACGAAAGGTCCTTGAGCCCAACCTCTGACCAGTCTTTGGCCGCAGGCCAAGCATACACATCTGGAACATATAAGAAATTCTCCCTCCTCCACAATGAAACAAGCACCTTAATCAAAACCAGGCAAAAGATTTCATTCCACCAAAGATATGTGTGATTAATAAATACATGGAAGTGCACATTAATATTTAAGAAAATGAAAATTAAACCACCATGAGATATGATATCACCTTCACTAGAATCACTGTAACAAAAAGACAAACAACAGCAAAGTCAATAATGTAGGGAAACTAGGCCCTTCCTTCACTGCTGGCAGGAAAACAAGCCCTACTCTGGAACACAGCAATTCCACACCTAACAATTTTCCTAAACGCAAATGAAAACTTATCTGTCCACACCAAAGACTTGAATTTGATATTATTTATACCAGCCAGAAACTGGAAATAATTCAAATGTCCATCAACTTGTGAACAGATAAAATGTGGCAGCCACACCCTAGAATACCATTCAGGAGTAAAAAGAACGTAATACTGATACCCACTACTGCAACAACAAGCAGAAACACCAAAATGACACCCAGGATTTGGAGGCAGATTTATTTATGTCAAGGAGCACTGGACAGTCATCCCAGAATCTGAGGCTCCAATCTCTGGCGGTCTAGGGCTTTTATGGAATATGCAAGCAGGAAGTACAGAGGTAGAACAGCTTGTCAACTTGTCACTATATTTATACAATGTGCATTATAGTGACCAGCGATATGTCACAGTGATCAGCCGTTTCTAAGAGACAGAAGCAACCCGAACAGGAATAGGAACTGGGCAAATAGAAATTGAAGTATGGGCTGTTTTCTGTTACACTACCACAGGGATAACCCTGAAAAATATGTGAAGTGAAAGAAGCCAGATGCAACAGCTACACAGTATACAATTCTATTTATATGAGATGCTACAGAGAAGAAACACACAAAAACATCAGTGCTTGTCTGAGGCTGATGGGAAGAGCACGATTAACTGCAAACTACTTCGAGGTAAGCCTCTACTAGAAATGTTCTCAAACTGAACTGTGGTGGTAGTTGTAAAATTATATAAACATAACAAAAATAACTGGATTGAACACTTATAACACATGAATTTTATACTATGTAAATTGTAACTTAATAAAAGTGTTCAAAACACAAAATCTTCTGCAGTGTTCCTGGCAATTGTCTAGGTCAGGGTGTTGATGAATTATTGCAGTTGCAAGTGATAAAACTCGATGAAAAAGGAACTCAGTCCTGGAGCACTGCCTTCTAAGCGACCTCAGTAGCTGGATGAGTGGATCCAGACAAAGCCCAGAAGTCTGACTGGAGGTGCACATTCGTGGGTCTTGTGAATATGACTTGCCCTTGATGCCACAGACAGGGTGAGACTGGAGAGGGGAGAGGGGAAGGGCAGGGCTGGGCCAAGCCATTAAACAGAGAAAGAGACAGCAGGAACAAGACAAGGGGGCGCAGAGGAACGCCACACACAGAGAGAGACAAAAAGAGTGATCACCCATGTCCACTGCTAACATGCCAGTAAGAACTGCATGTCCTACTTGTGACACACACTGATCTGTTTCTTTCTAGATCCATAGATTCTCATTACCCCACTGCATCATCAAGCAGATCAGTTCTTTTGGATGCAGCGAGCCCAAGGGCAAGGCAAAGAATGGCTCTTTCACATTGACTGCTCAAGTCCACCAGCTGTTTCTCAATACCAATCTTCCCTTACTGTGAGGAGGGGCAGAAATGCTACTGGGTTGAAATCAGGATCCAAAACTCAGCTCTGCCACTGCTTAACATGTGGCCTGAACTAACTACCAGAGACAGATGTGGCAGAGACAGCTTACCACCCACTAAATATCCTTTTTCTCTTCTCTTTCAAAGTAAAAAACCCCCAATTTTTAGCTGGGCATGACACTATATCAAAATACATTTCCCAACCCCCCTTTCCTTTCCTTTCACCTTTTACAAGCTGATGTGGTTGATTAAGTTCTAGCTAATGAGAAACAGTGATGTATTTCACCTGTTCTCTCTCCTCCTGGCTTTTTGGAAGATGGACAGGAAGTCTGGAATTCCAACAGTCCTCTTGATCTATGAGTACATGCCATATCTTAGGGATGGTGAGGCAAAAAAGTAAAAACAAAAACAAAAAAAGCCTAGGTCCTGAAACTGAAATACTCAGACGAATCCTGAAAACTCCAAACTTCTCATAGAAAAAAAACAAAGGCTGCACATTAGTCGCTGCACCTTTTATAAATCCCAATCCTTAGCATGCACTTGGACCAATTAAGTCACCATCTCTGGGAGTAGAAACTAGGTCCCAAGGTGCCTCAGCCACACCCAACTGTGAGAACCTGTGGTTCATGCAAGCTTCATATGCTGCTGAACACAATTTCTATTACACCACAACCCGCTGGACTCCTCCTCCACTGCCAGGGTGAACGTCTTTAAAACAAGTGATTATAATGTCTGCTGCTTCCACAAATATTTAGTGACCTACTCTCTAAATGTTGAGGATACAGTAGTGACTCAGTTCCTGCCCTCAAGAAATTCAGATATGTTGTCTGAGAAGCAACACAAATGTGTTTAATGAGCAAAAGCACCACACGAAGCTCCTACAATATTTGTAGGAACCACAATGCAGAACCCGAAACAGCAGCATGGACACGGAGAAACCACAACACCACATTAAAGGAAAACTAACAGCCTATTACAAATCTGACTCCTTGTTTCAGTGAACTACGAGGTAATTAACTGCAGAGAATAATTCACCGTTACTGCTGTATCCTCAATACACACACACGTGCAGCACTAAAAATTATGCTTAGCATATTCTCCCTTTCTTATTTATGATAATCAGGAACAATGGTACATTAATTTGAAGAAACTCCAATTACTGTCTGACAACATCACGAATGAAGCATTCACCACTGATCATAAAGCGTTCAAAATACAGCACCCCTGAGAAATGCATGTGATGACGTCACACTAAAAACACTTTTGTGGAGAACAGAAGAATCATTGCCTCATTTTTCAGATATCACCCGAAAATAATAATTACCCCATGAAAGACTGTTTAACATGATATTTTTTAGGGGGTCAAATGCTCATGGTTCTAAGCATAAAAACCCACACTCCAGAAGAGCTAATCAAATGGAAACTCCTTGTATTTCCTGCAAAAGATGGCACTATTTCTCCACAAATCTGCAGACTAGGACCACTGTGCCCAGTTGTGGACAAGGTGGACAGCGAGACCACCTCCTGGAGGTGACACAAAAGAGAAAGGGGGCTAGGGGTGGAGGGACCAGGACCAGCACTTGAGAGGATGAGAAGGAAAGACTGTGAAGGTCCCAGACTGCACTGCGGTCCTGAGGGTGCCTTCCTAGCAGGCCACCTCATCTGGGAAGGACAGGTGGGGCTGGGCTTCTGTCTCTCCACTCCCTGGTTAAAAACAAAAGCATGCACAGCAGTGAAACGTCAAAGCAGTAATGAAAGGTGCAGGTATCAGACAAACACTGGAGCTACGAAAGGGAGGGGGGAAAAGGACGAAACCATGTACACGAGAAGAAACTGACCTCATGGAAAACAAAAATAAAAACGTAAAGCCAGTATTTTGAGCAGCACCAGTGAATTCTGTAAGGCGACTGAAAAAGAAAATAGTATGTGTGGAAATCACAGTTTTGCTGAGGGCATTGAAAGGAAGGGCAGAGGTGCAGAACATGGCGGAAGCATGCACTGGCGAGCTGGGAGATTAATCAAGGCACTCTCAGAAATTCTGGTTGATAAAAATGGAAAAAGTGTGATAGAACACAAGTCTTAGCATGCTCCTCATATCTCAGACAGCAAAAATTAAAAAGCATAAAAGGAAAAGGAAATAAATAAGGCCCAGGAGTTTGCCACAGTTAAAAGATAGATACAGCATTCCAGATTGAAAGATCTTACAGAACACAAAAACAGGTTGGAAAAGAAAAAGCCACACCCAGCTCTATGACAGTAAAGTTTTAAATGAAATCAAAAGGACAAATATCTAAGCCAAGCATAGTGGCACATTTCTGTAAAACCAGTAATTTGGGAAGCTGAGACAGGAGAATCCCCTATAGAAGCCCTGGTAATATATAATAACTTAGTGAGACCCTATCTTACTTTCTCCTTACTCGGACAAAATATTCAACACCCATAAGTAAAAGGAACAAAGGTTTACTTTAGGCCCCAGCCTGTGGAGGTTTCAGTACAGAGTCAGCTGGCTCCAAGGTGACATGGCACAGCAGAGGAGAAACAGTTCATAGAATGGCAGGCAGGAAGCAGTGAGACTTCCTGCTTCTTTTCCTTTTTTTTTTTTTTTAAATAAAAGAACAAAAACACTAACAAACACACACAGTAGCACAAGAACAGTACAAAAACAACTACAGATAAGGTGGCAGAGGATCAACAATTGTTGTATTACATGTTGGTAGCTTCAAAGTGTATACTCAGGACGATACAAATAGAAATACAAGATTGATCAAACAACTAATCACTGATTGTTTCCCACATCAATATGACATGAGACAACTGCAGCCATGTCAGCCATCCCGCACATACATACATACTTACACAGCTATCCCCCCGTCTCTTCCTCCTCTCCTTCCCTTCATCCCCATTGCTCTCTACCCTTGAGCAGTCTCCCTTCATACCTCCCGATCTTTTCCTTTTTATTCCGTCCAGGTTAGCAGCCTATTGGTTGGTGCCACCAACAGTAAATCCCTCTTTAGTAAATCTATCATCCCTGCCCACAACTATGCTAAACCACCCATAATCCACTGACCTCCCCAAAGCCCCACCTAAAGAGGACCTGAGGCTTTTGGGGGAACATCTCTATGTAAGCCATAACAGACCCAGTGTTATTGTTTGTGTCTGGATGTCCCCTCCCCAACTGCAGTCTTTTCAGAGGGACCTGAATTTAGAGTTTGTGTTTTATTCATGGTCTAATGCTACAGTGAGTATTATACCTGTGTTATGGTTGATACATTGTGTCAACTTGGGGAGTCTGGAGGTTTAACTGAGTGACTCAGGAGGAAGCCAGAGTGCTTACTCTATACATATCCTGAGCCTGTGGAAGAGGAGGGCAAGGACATTGTGTGAGAGCTACACGCCCCCTGGGTGGGGGTAGGCTGTTTACAATGCAAGGGAAGGAAAGAGGCTGCTTGCAGCCATTTCTCCCTTTTGCTGGTTGTTTTGCTATGCTCTGCTGCCATGAACAGTTTGCTCTCTGCCATGTGCCACTTTGCCTCAGAACCACCCAAGTATGGACTGAAACCTCCATGGACTGCAAGCTAAATAAACCTTTCCTTCTTCATTTCGGGTGTTGGGTATTTTGTCTCAGCAACGAGAGAAAAGTAACTAAGACAACCTGCCATAGGGCTAGCAGCCTGCATACAATATAAAGGACCTACAGAGAGCGGCTTGCTTTCTCTTCCTCTCTACTTTTGCCATCTTCCACCATTAACTGTTACCCCTCCATCAGGTACCACGCTGCCTTGGAGCCACCCAGTTATGGACTGAAACCTCCATAACACAAACTGTGAGCTAAATAAACTTTTTCTCCTTTAACATTGGGTGTCAGGTATTTTATCAAAATTTTAAAAATAACGTAAAAGCTGGGGACATAGCTGATTGCAAAGATTCTGGGTTCAATCTCCAGTACCAAAAAATAAACAATCTAAAAAGCTTGCACAGAGAACATTTCCGGGGTGGAAGGACCAGAAAACCTATAAAGAAAAAATAATCAGATTGACACCAGAGTTTCAACACTATATATGTAAGAGGACAAAGGAAGATTTCCAAATTCCCAAAATAAACAAAAAGATCTTGGAATCAGCTTGACATTCAGGAGAAGTAGCATTAAGTTGAAGATAAAAAATTACAAATCTAAAATCCTTTGATTTTGGACTCTAAGGACAATGTGAGACTCTAGGGATTTTCTTGCTAGAGCAACTGCTCTGTAGCTAGTACACAGACATCTCACAAGAAATCAGAGGTTTTTAAGAACACCCCATCCTGTCTGGCACACGGTTTCTCCCAGGCCTGAGAGAATGCTGGCCCAAAGCTCAGTGTCCCACTAGCAGACTGCTATCATCAACCCTTCTGCCTGGAAGAAACCAGGCCTCCAATACCTGTAAGTCATGACCCTCCAGGGGTCTCATATGGTCTCAGGTCAGCAGCAACCCCAGGGTATTACAAGAAGCAAAAGTAAATCATCTTTGAAGGAAATATTCCTAAATGTGTATCTCCAGACTTACTTAGCCCCAGTAAGTTCAAGAAACAAGGTCAAACTCAAGACCACCCAGAAAATAGAAGGGAAACTTTTCTCTATGAGAGAGGCTTAGCAGAAACAATCAGGAATGCATTGAACACTTCCAAGAATACCTGGCATGATGTTGTACACATACAATCTCCAGCACTTGGGAGGCTGAGGCAGGAGGATCACTGCAAGTTCAAGGCCAGCCTGGGCTACATAGCAAGACCTATCTCAAAATAAAAATAATAATACTAATCTCCAAGAATAGGTGACACTGAAACTTCCAAACGTAAAATACAGAACAATGGAGTATGAAATAAAAGACCCAGTCACAGAGATAGGCGGACATAAAAAAATATATCAGAAAAGAGCACACTGTGAAAACAAAGGGCAACTCCTAAAAATCAAAATCATAATTTTCAAAGACTCCAAAAAGAGACAAAAACTACATGATCTTACACATGAAACCTAGAAAAGTCAAACTCATACAAGTAGAGTAGAGAAAGACAGCTATGGAGATTGGGGGGTTAGGACGAGATGGGGAGAATTAGCCAAGGGCAAGTTTCAATTAGACTGGAATAAGATTTTGAGATCTATTACATTATAGGGCATGATGACTGCAATTAATAATGTGTTGTAATTTCAAACTAGCTGTGTATTAAACATCAGATACTGTAAGATGCTAGGTAACATTAATTAGCTTGATTTAATCACTGTACAATGTATACCTCTTTCAAAACATGATATTGTAGCCTAAAATGTACACAATTGTAATGTTTATTTAAAGTAATAGTAACCTTTTTTAAAAAAAGATAGTTAAAGCAACAGATTAGAAACTGCTAAGACAAGCCTAAGTAAAATGAAAGGCAGTCAAAGAAATTACACGGAGTACAGCACAGTGAAACTGCAAACATCAAATGTAAGACCTCAAAAGCAAAGAGACATCATTCATCCTCAGCGCAGGTTTCTCCAGAGGAACAATGAGGACCAAAGACAGCAAAATACTGTCTTAAAAATAGTTGCTAATTTAACATCGAATGCTTACCAAAATGATTTAAAAATAAAATAAATACCTTCATAAAATCTTACTTTAGGACGGACTTCCGGGAAGATGGCGACTGGGTAGGCAGCAGAGAGAGAACCTCCCAGAGGATTACCACCCAGACAATGGAATATAGCAATATGAAGACAGAAAGGAGAGAGGTGTGTACCCTGAACCCAAGAAGGATCTGAAATGGGAACTGAGGCCCTAGGAAACACCAAGCAGGGCCTCTCCTGGAGGAAAGGATCGGAGGGTCGCCGCAGCACAGTCGGAGGGAGAAAAGACAGAGAAAGAGGAAGCCACTGCTTCAAACATACTCTTGGCCCAAGCTCTCGTTCCAGCAATCGCAGCTTCAGCTTCAGAGACCCACGCTCATGGAAGCCTCCCGACTTGGCCGGGGGATAGCAGAGTTCCTAGAGCTGGTCCAGAACTGGAGAAAGGGCGCAGCCAGGAAAAGAGGCAATGGTGGTTGGGAACTTTTGTCAAATCCAGTGTGAGGATGAGAGGTTGCAACAGCCAGGAGTCCCCACCCTGCAGCAACCTTCCTAATCAGCACCTGGAGGCAAGGTGGAGCCAGAGCAGCCAGTACACATCCCACCACACCCAGCTCTATGCCTGCCTCAAGGCTGTGGCCTCCTGCCTCTCCACTGTGTGGGCGACTGCCAGTGGGGAGCGGCAGGGTGCATCCGCAGCAACATCAGAGCCACAGCAACTCCCAGGGATCCAGCCAAGGAACAAACGGGAACTGGAGCACAACAGCAAGAGAGAGCTGCAGATGGAGGTGGATCACACGGCCCCACGCCCTTCTCACTCCAGCATCAAGCAGGAAGCATGAACTGAGTTACTGGGCTTCAGCTCCCACCCTGAACGCCCTCTGTGAGCACCTT
>PVLD010000040.1:441301-470889 GCA_004027595.1 Dinomys branickii | reverse complement strand
AACTCAGGGCCCTAGTGTTCAGCGGCAAGCACTTAGCCCACTGAGCTGTACCTCCAGCCCGGTATTATCAATTTTTTTCTCTAAGTATTTTCTTCTGTTGATGTATCCATTTGACTTGTTTGATAATATCCCATGTAATTCTTATTATTTGCATTAGGTTGCATGTGAGACGGAAAGAAGAAAGAGTGATGGTATATTGAGGGATATTTTCAATGCCCAGGTACAGATTCTCAATTTTCTATGAAATTTTTCCCAAGAAGCAGGGATATATTTTCAGAAGCCAAACTCATATTGCAGAAAATATCCTTGGTAATGCATTCTGGAGCCACCATGCTACACATTAGCAGAAAGAACAAAGCAATGATAGCTGCTCAAAATTTACAGATGCACAGACATGCGTATTTCCCACTTCATTTCATGCCATCTTACTCTCCATTCTTTGTATGCAACTGCTAGTCATCTTCTAGACAATGGGTCTTTCCTTGATGAAATACTTGGTCACTTAGTTTCCGTGGTAGCATGTCCTCCCGGTTTTCTTTTTAAATACCACCTTCACAGTAATGGTTATATTTAGAGAGAGAGAGACTGAATACACTTAAGGAGGGGTACAAAAACGACTGCCAAAGATGCAGGATCCTGTTAGTAAAATGATCCAAAACAAGAATCACAAAATTGCTGTCAGTCAGTAAATCTCCTTGAGGAGCACATTATTATAATATCATGTGCATTTATCTGTATGTTTTATATTTATTATAATAATAGAGAGATCTCAGATCTGTGTCCGGGTTCTAACTCCACTTGTATATGCATGGAGGGCATATTTTCCATGGACTGTCAACTGACATGAAGAAAACACACGTTTACACTAACACATGTGTGCAATAAACAGGAAAATGATTTGACTGTCTATTCAACTGAGCCAAAAATTACAAAATCTTATCAACAAAGATATTGCCATACGGGGCAGGAAGAGCTTATGGCCTGGTAATGTTTTTGCCTGGTCCTTTGAGTTGTAGTGGGGACACGAAACATCTGTGTCATGCTCTTATTATGATGCATATTAGAAGTTGTGAAAAGTTCAACTTTTATTGTATTAAGCTTTTTACACATGACTGTATATCGTGTTTCTAGATATACTTCCAATAACACTGCCCATGTTTCCTTTTATTTTCTCCAGTGTTTAGCCTTCCTTTTTCTAGAACACAGCTCTGAATCTACAATTTTCTCACCTTATTCTTATTTAGGAGAGAAAGCTAAAGCAGTGTGCAATGCCCTAAAATAAATCTTCTTCCACGACCTAGTAGTTTGGAAACCTCCTCTATCTGCTGAAAATTAACAGAGGAAGTGCCAGTCTTACCAGCAGTTCTGTTCATGGAGAATAGAATATCAGTGGAGGAGCAGAAGTAGGAGGAGGAACCTGAAAATTATGTTTGGGATGTACTGTATTTAAGCAGCTTTTTCTTTGACACCCAAATATACTTAAATTCAACATCATCTATTGGTACATATTCAGAAGTTGTGTAGAAGGCACACTACTAACTCAGGAAAGCCAGTCTTATGCTATGTAGCTTAAAATTGGCCATGGTGGGAACATCCGAATTACAACTATCACCCAGTGTTACACATCATGTTTTCCCTGCTGGAGACTAGGTAGAAATATACAGTATAGAAACAAAGTTAAAATGAGGTACAACAGGAATGTCAGATGGGAGACTGAGATTGACTATTCAGTATTCACAGGTCATATCTGAAGGGAAGGGAGTTACCCTGGAACTATAATTAGGGAAAATTTAAAATCCTGGGACTAATTTCTGGGTTTCTCCAGGATTTAGATGTTGGGAAGAAGAGAAGCTGGACTGTAAGAAGAAAACCAAGAGAACATCTTACGTTAAGAGCTAAGTAAAAAACATATCTTAGGCAGTGGTGACCAAACAACTGTGTGAATTGCTGTACTGGAGAACATTAACTTTACTTTGGCAAGTGGAGGCTCTGGTGATACTGGCTACCATTGTGTTATTGGTGAAGGGGGCCTCACTGGACTATGCTAAGGGAGGTATGAAGGTTTTCTCTTCTCTTGGTTCACTTTACCACTTAGAACTTCAGCGAGGCTTTTTTTGGGAGGCTTTTTAATTAAATATTTCCCTAACATTTATTTATTACTCTTATTTACTGGTTTTTATATTTTCTTTTATATTTTCCCTGCTTAACATGGGGAAGATGATACAGCAAAATGTGCCACGTAGAAGCTGTGTGAGCTCTTGGCTTAGTCCATGAGAAGGGCAGACAAAATATGACTTGATCAGACCACCTCCTACAGCCCAGACATTTGCACAGCACAATTACAAAGTGCACAACACATTTGGAAGAGTAGGTTTTCAGTTTGAATATTGAGTCTTTGATAAACCATTTTTGCAAACTACCACAGAACATTAAGCTTTGAGATAATAAAAGCTCAGATGCAGAAAGTGATATGTAAAACAAATGAGGACAATAACAGATAATGATTCATATTTGAGGATAATTTTAAATGGAGGCAAGGTAATACAGTAGTTTGACACATTTTTGTTTGAGTATACCACACTGAACATGAGACATTCTCTTACTGGTAGTCTGATGTTTTCAATGGATATTTTCAATACCCAGATAACTTTCTATGGAGTTTTTATCAAGGGGGGGAGGACATTTTCAGAAGCCAAGCAGTTCATGTTTTCAATAAAATGAGTGGAATGAGGTGAATTGCTCATTCTTGAGAACATTCATTTCTTTCTATATTTTAAACAATCTGTGAGAACCCTGAAGATATTGGGCTGATCATCTAATATAATGCATTATTTTTCAGAGAAAAAAATGAATGCATACAGAGGAGACATGATTTTTACCAAAGTCAGTTCATATTGCAGCTCAGACTGAAATTTCCTGACTTTATAACCAGTCCAATCTAATAGAACATATGAAGGACCCTGAGATTCTGATATGTAATTGCACAGTGGCAAGTAGAAACACCAAAATGACACCTAGGACTGGGAGGTAGATTTATTTATATCAGTGGGCATTGATCAGGATCATTCTTAGAATATTAGGCCCCAATCTCTGGTTGTCTAGAACTTTTATATGATATACAAACAATAAGTACAAAGGAGAGATAGAACAGTCTGGCAGTTCTTTTGATTACCTAGCAAAGTGAGATCATCAGTTACTAGGGTAGATTAAAGATCATCAGTTTAAGAAGCTTGGTATAATGGTACAATCAGGCATCCTGCATGTTTGGATGTATTCTCATAGTCACAGGGCTCAAGAAACAAATTACAAAACCCTGAACTAGTTACAGAGTTGGGCAGTTTCAAAAGAACAAAGTTTTAAAAAGAACAATTTCTTCAGTACAGGTTTTTCCTTTCAATTGGATCCTGGGACACTGTCAAATGTTAAGAAAGAATAGTTGCAAATTCAGTATTTAGCAATGGTCAATACACTTACCTTTATTCTCCATTGGCAAAGACACTTACTTTTTTTCTCATCGAGAAATCTTAGTCTAGAGATTGTTTTGTCAAGTTTTGAGTGGAAGATATAAACTTCCTTGGCATAAAATCTTCTTTTTCTGGGTGACTTGTCTTAATGCCTATAACTTCCATTAAGTATAAAGAAATTCCATGCTAAGTCGATGAAACATATTATCTATTTTATCTTGAAATGTCTTTATATTCTAAGAAATTTTCTCATAAGATGAATGCTACAAATACAATTTGGTTGTATTTGATTATTTGGGTAGCATTCACCGAGATTTAAGTACTTGTTTGGATAAGAAAATATTTTCTTCTTTCTTTAATAGGTATAGCTGCTACTCAAGAAGCTTTAGAATTTCAGAGTGCTCATGCATCTGAATAGAACAGTATGACTTCTTTGCATTTTGATGCCCATTTCATTGGGCCATATTCCACTCTCTGCATTTCTCTCAAATGTTGCTCAGTCATAGTTAATAACAGAAAAGAACTGCACAACTTTGGATCTGTGGTATTTATTTCTTCTTTTAAATGAGATATGTGATACTATTTATTCTTTCTATTAAAAGGATTATTCACTTTGCTATTTTATTGACAGTTACACATACACAAATTTTTTTGATGAGATATAATTTCTATGGTATATATCTGTAAAATATAAAGTGAAAAATTCCCTTTCTATATTCCATTTTCTATTTATTTTTTCATTCTCCTATCTTCAGGAGTTCAATATTACTTGGTTTTTATGTATCTCAGCTACTTGTTCTACATGTCAGTACTAAAATATACTCCCTAGAGTCCCCAATTGATAAAAACATTAGCATCCTCACACTCTTATCTGTCCATTAACCTGTTCACTTGATTATCAAAAAATTCATTCGATAAATGATTCTATAATTATCTAAGTTACCTTAGTATTTTATTTAATCCTAAAATCCTACTGAAGGACATTTACATTGATTTTAACCTTTTGCTATTAGAAATGTTGTTTTCATAAGTATGCTTATTTTTTAAAACAGATTCCTTGGATTTTATAACTCCATTTGCAAATATATAAGTAAAATTCATAGGTGTGTGGTTGATGAATCAAACAAAAAGCACTTATGATATTCATTGTGATATATATCTCTCCATTGGACTTTTCCAGAAATATATGAATGTATGCATTTCCTTACAGCTTTGTCAACTTAGTGAAATACCAGTGTTTTGGATTTTCTCAACAAGATGTTGAATAAAAATAATTTCTGAGACTTGTGAGCCTAGAATGGGCATAACAGTTTGCCATGGGCCAAGGTTACTTGTGTGACAATAAGAAAATTGATAAATTGCAAAAAAATCATACGTTTAAGTATGGCAAACTGTGGAGACCATCAGAATTCAAGGTGAAATTACATTCCATATAATGAAGAGCACTTTGTAGGTAAACTAATGATTTGAGGTGATTTTCTTCCATGCATCCCATGCTAATTCTGAATACAAGCTGTGGTTCTCTAGGCAAAAGAGGTTCTAGTAGGCAAAGAGAAACCACAGAAGGCCTCTGTGGCTGGAAAGAAGAGCCTATGAAACATCTAGCAATCACACAGGACTTATGTAATACCATGGAAAGAAGAACTCCACAATCTTGGCCATTGGGTCTGCTAAGGCATCTGTTTCATTCTTGGGAATCAGAGAAGTTTGAGGTCAGGGCTTAGCAAAGGAAGGATCATATAGTTTGCAGACTCATGGAGCCAAAGACACAGAGTATTGCTGTGGGGAGCGTGCTCGCCTCAAACACAGAGCTAAATTTCTCCTTAAACCTCTCTGCTTGTGAAAGTGTGCAGGACAAGAGGATAAAACTCCCCTGGGGAACAGCACTAAATTTCTCACCATGTATTGGGAATGAATAGGTAGAAGTTTTCAGGCTTTGCCAACAGTCTCAGAAGACCATTGCTGAGCGCCAGAGGTGACTTTAAGGCTATCATACTTCAAAAATAACTTGGCCATGTCTGAGAACTAGCCATATGTAAACTGAGGTCATCAGCTCCTCACTCCACCTACCTAAGGAAGGGAGGGTCTTTTATATAGACAGTAACACAAGAAGCCACTACAGTGCTCTGATATCTCTGTCTAGCATATAGTAGGGGAAAAAAATCCTAGGTGAACAAAGATGAAGGAAAATGTGAATGTACTAAATAAGTGAGCAGAGATTAAAAACAAAGCTTCCTGTGAGTCAGAGTGGAGTTAGTACAGTAAGTCCTCCATTTATGAATGAATTCCATTCCAGGAGAACATTTCTAAGTCTGACTTGTTAGTAATCTGACAAAGTGAGTCTTTGCAGTATACCTGTGAAAGTTGGCAACTTCAGTGTTTGTGAGTTGGGGACTTACTGTAGAAGAAGATTTAAAAATAACCAGCATTGTCATGTTAAAGAAAATAAAGGCCAAAGGTAAACAAAACTGATAAAAGGACAAAGAATTTTAACAGATACATAAAATCTATGTAAAACACAAAGGGATAATCTAGAGCCGTAACAAATCCATGCATGTAGCTGCAATTAAGAATTTATGGGATGATTTAGTAGCATAGACATAGAAGAGATAGAAAATAGCAGGATTGGTGAGTTCTCATTTACCTTCTGTTGCTATATGCTCGCCACACACGCCATTTACAGCCATCTTCTGGAGTGGGTATATGTACATAATGCAGTTTGAGCTTTCAAATTCCCTTCCCCTTCCCCACCTCCTCCCTCCGACCCTCTTCCTCTACACTCCCTTTCCCAATTTTTTGTTCTTGTTGGTATTATTACTCTTGTATCATGTCTACAACATAAAATCTTTACATCCATTGAGGTTATTAGGTTGCTGTACATGGCGCATACTTGATCTACTTCTGCTTCCATCGCACTGAAACAAACCACAGGAGAACATCCTCTGTTGTACATGGGGCAAACGATGGGTGAAACAAGACAAATACAAGAGACATAAGGGATACAGGGAAAGTATTTTCCGTATACATGATCAGGGTCATGGATAGAGATGAGAGAAGGCATAGCAAACATTGTTTAAATAATTTCTTAGAATTTATAAAAAGTTTTAAAAGAGATAGGTCCAAAATTTCAAATAGCTTAGCCAGCCTTCTGTAAGATAAAGTAAATTAAATTAGTTCTGGAAACATCACAGCACACTCAGGTTGCAGAAAACCAAAGAAGAAAGACTGGACACAAACACAGAAAGCATTCACGGATGTGTCAAAGGAACCAAAATAAGACATAAGGTGAATTTTCCTGAGAAACTATGGGAATCAAAAGACTCTGTCATGACTTGTTTAAAAGTTATGGGAAAAAAGCCTTCATAACTAAAACTCTGAAACCAGAGAAAACATCTTTGAAATATCTAAGTATAAAGATATTTTTCAGGTACACAAATGCAGGAATACTTTGTAGCTAGAAGACTTACACAAAATGTGAATGGAGACTTCCCAACAAGATACAGCTAAAGAAACAATGAGCGGTATGGAGTGGAACTAAATTTGTTTCTTTTTAACCAGGAAATGAAAATGAAATCCCAGGATATGACTACACAGCAGCAGAACGGACACAATTAAAGCTCCAATGGTACTGAATGTGGGATGATGTGTGTAGCACTTTTTCCCAGTGCTGATGGGTAGGATAACTTTGGAAGATGTTCAGGAATATCTTTACACTGTGGTACATTTTAAACATTTCCCCAGTTAGACACAGGTCTTTTTACAAATTATTGTCTCTTTATAAGATAATATTTTGCTTTTGTGGCTTTCTATAGTACCTAGGATTCATATAATAGTTCCCTGTAATAAGCCTTTCCAAATAAAATGTTGCTAACATGCTTTGTAAACAGTGTTACAAAAGTATTTTTAATTCATTATTTCTACATTATTTTGGACTATTTCCTGATGTAATATATGATGCAAGGACTGTCGTCCTGTGCTAGCTACCTTTAATTGATGTATGATTTCCTCATTGCTGTTAAATTTCAACTTTCAAACTCCTATTTGCTAATTTCTGTGTGCCTTTAGGTTTCTTTTATTTTGTTTTCTTTTTATGTGGACTTTGAAATCTGTTCCATCTGTCTATTTATGTTTTAGTAACACACTATATTAAATATTGATGCTTCATTAGCTGTTATGGTATTCTGTGAAGCGATTTCCTCATTGTTATTAATTTCGAGGACATTTTTTGCCCTCTTTATTTATTTGTTCATATAAACCTTAATTAGAACTGGTTTATTTAGGTATTACTACTAATCTGTCTATGAGGCACACATAAAATCATAAATATATTTAAGAGGAGTTAATACCTTAATTATAGTGAGCTTTTCTAGTCAAGGATACTTTTCCTTTTTCTTTTTTTCTTCTAGATTTCAATAACATAAATAAAGCTGCTATATATGTATTTATTTCTTTATTGTGGTACTGGCAATTGATCCCAGAGCCTTCTCACTAAACGAGGTCCCTTAGCTGCCTTTAAAAATATTCTTTATTTTCAGTTAGGATCTCATTTGTTCACTAACTTTTCCAGGCTGGACTCTGCTCTGTGATCCTCCTGCCTCAGTCTTCCAGATTTCCGGGATTATAGGTATGTGCTGCCACTCCCAGCTGCCAATATGATGCATGTATTTTGCTGAGTATATGTTTTTATTGCTGCTGGATATATTCTTAAAATGCAACTGTAACAATATATATCAAGGGTGATACTGTTGGGTCATAGAGCCAGCACATGTTTACCTGTTACAAATTGCCAGTTTTTATTAAAGTGTTTTACCAGTACATATATCACAAAAACTAAGAGTAAAAGTTGTTTTACATGGAAGAGGAAATATCCAAGCTGAAACTGAAATAAGTATGGTGGACAGATACTGAAACGTTTGGGAGTAAAAGAGTTCCAGGCAGTGCTGCATCAAAGTCAAAGAATCCAGAATTGTCAAATTGGAAATATCCTAACATTTCACACCACATGCCTACTGGTAGATCTTAAATTGGATTGAAGTTTTATGAAGAGATTTTTTTGTGTGTGGCGTATGAGAGTAGCCTTTCTGCTCTTTTAGGAAATGGTTCAAGAAAATTTATTTATTATTATTTACACAAAGTACATAGGGGTAGGGATATATCGCACTGATGGAGTCCTTGCCTAACATGAACAATGCCCTGGATTTGATTTCCAGTAACATAAATTTTACCAGTGCCTAATTTCCTATTTCATAAGTATTGCTTACTTAATAATGATATTGCTAGACATTTACATTACATCTATACTTTGATTTAATATAAAAAGAAACACTTTTTCACTCTTGGTGGGAATGTAGACTGGTGCAACCACTGTGGAAGTCAGTGTAGAAATTCCTCACAAATGTAGGACTACAGGTCCCATTGGACCCAGCTAGTCCCCTTCTTTGTAACTCCTTTAAAGAATTAAAAGCATCATACCACAGCAATATATGCACACCATGTGTTACAGAGGCACAGCCAAATATTGGAAGCAGTCCAAATGTCCGCTAGCTGATGAATGGCTAAAGAAGTTGTGATATTTTCTATAATGGAATACTACTCAGCCATAAACAAGGATAATCTTGGGACATTTCTAGGTAAATGGATACACCTTAAAATCATACTCTTCAGTGAAATAAACTGGACACACATGTGTAAATATCATATAGTTTCTCTGGCGTGAGAAACTGAAAGTGAAAATAAGGACCAAAAGGTATAATGGATATTGAGAAATAGGAAGAAAATGTTCAAATGGGAAAGGGAAGTAGGGAGAGTGGTAAGGCAGGTAAAAAAAATTTTAAATGTACTTTGTCTTATCACCTCAGCAATGTATAAAAGCAAAACATTTTTGTAATTCTAGAAGTCTAACCACAGAATCAAAATGAAAGAGCCCCTGTAAATTGACATATAATGCAAAAATTCACTTACCCAAGTGCCATTAAAATTATATTTTCAAAAGCACATGAGCGAGCTGAAATGCGGTAACACTCAGCATGCTACTTTTAGGATGGATCATTTAGCTCTTACCATTATTCAACACTCAATTTCTTAGCCTGGACTAGAATCTCAAAAATGTATTTGTAAGTCTAGTAGTAGTCCTTATACATCACATCACAACATTTTATTATTCTTATTTAAGCTGTAGTGAATTCTTAATGCATGATTTTAACCATCAAGCAGACACATATGAAAACTTCTAGTCCTTTACTAAAACTTAAGCATCCAAAGTTTATGTTTAAAGGAGTATATTAGCATCAATTATTCAATTTTTAGCATGCACACACAATTTTCTTTATGCTTTTAGTGGAAAGACCCTTTGATACGACCATAGTTTAAAACATCTGTATTTATTAATTCTCTTTTTTTTTTCTTTTTTTTTATTTTAAAAAAATAAAAGTACAAAAACATATGAACAAACAGACACCAATTAGCATAAAAAATAGTACAGTCACAACTAATCTACAGACAAGGTGACATGGTCTCAACAGTGGTTATTGCTTTAACCATTGATATCTTCGAAGTGTAAATATATGAACCCATATACAGACATGCAAATTTAGTCAGACAATTAATCTTCTCAACAGAAAAAATACAAAAACCAAAAATCCAAAGACAAAAGACAAAACAGGCAAACAACAACAACAACAACAACAACAACAACGAAACACCAATAGTTGCTGCTTTGCATATTGATGTCTTCGAAGTGTGTGTTCAGGATAACACATACAGACATACAAGATTGATCAAACAACCCGTCATCAATTATTCCTTAGCATTAAGTGATATAATACAATAGTAGAACCATGTTAGCCCTCCCGCTTATATGTATATTCATATATACATACATACGTTTTTGTCTCTTTCTTTTCTCCTTAGAATTCTCAGTTTATTTAAATATATTAATATTTTGCTGTAATTGGTACCAACAATGAGAATCATTATGCCAGGTGCATGCTAGTACATATTTTTTCCATATAATTATTGTCATATTAATATAAGGGTGTTATTTTAATTTTTCACATACAAAAAATGATACCCAGAAAAAATGCAAAAATATCATACAACTATCGCATAATTTCAGCATGGTAAAAGTTCAAAAATTTTCAGAAGAAGTAATAAGGGATTTCAACATCCATTATTCAAAATCGTAGATGATGTTGTATTGTAAGGATTACAGATTTCCGAAAGATTGTATCAGTAATTCTCTGCAACATATTGGTGAGGTGCATAACTCTTAAAAGATCTAACTAAAATCTCCTCAGACTACATCTAAGGAAGAACGCAAATTCAGTGAAAATAGGAAATATAGGCTTGATCTTGACACTGTCCTTCAACCTGCACTGCCAAATCCAGCACGGGGGATGGAGAAATAAAGATAAGAGACAATATGCAGAAATCTGAGGTCAGGTGGGTCCCTCTCTCTAGATGGAAGGAAAAGGAACTGTTCAACTACTGCTCTGCGTAATTCAGAGCATCTTCTTATCTGTAGTATTTGATTGAGTGTGTCACCTCGAGAAGTTTAGAACTTTAACTAAATCAGTTCAGCAATTCTACACCTGAGAGTGTAGAGGACCCACCCTACGGTGGCTCATTGCCTGGGTGACATCAAAGGGAAATGAAGAGGGACCTGCAGGCTCCTGCTCTTCGGAGGAGCCCCAGTCTTCTCCTTCGGCTTGGAGGTCATGTCCTGGCTTCTAGTGCAGACTCTTTGGCTTCCACCTTGGACCCTTTAGTCTTCCAGCAAAGACTTGTCAGCCTTCCACTGCAGACCCATCGGCCTCCTGATATGGACTTACATGGTTACTGCAGTGAACTCTGGTCCTTGGACTGACCTTTTCAGTCTCCAGTGTGCGGACACCCTCTGGACACTTCCTCATGTGACTGATCATCGTAAGCCAGTCTTATAATTTCTTATAAATTTATATATCTTGGGTCATATCCCTTTCTCAGTTAAATCTTGACTGATGCACTATCTTTACTACAATATAATATGAACTAGTAGTAATAACTTTGTGTTTTGCTGAACCTCTAGGGTTCTGAGTGGCTTTGTTACCTTAGCATAATCTAGTGTGTGCTGACTCATGTTCCAGAGAAAAATATATCTGTGACAACTAAATGAGTTCATGCAATACCTGTCACTTAGCTCATGTCAACCTTAGTTAGCTAATACATGAAATTCACACTTCGTAAAATTATGCTGTATACTTTATCAAGAATCTTTCGAGAAAAAATACTGAAAATTTAATCTAAGACCAGAAAACTAACTATGAAATTAAAAAAACCAACACTGAGAGAAAACAAAGATTTTCTTTGTTAAAGTCTATTCAATAATTAATTCCTTTCCTTGTGATCTACGATTTACTGAATTATTGTTTATAATTTGCTCATTTTGCCAAAGTGTAGCTGCAGTGTTCTCCTTTGAACTTCATCTGATGATGTTGGACATCTGCAGTGGGTGGACGATACGGCAATGTATTGGCATCAGGCAATATTATTGAGATGGGCCAGGAGTAAAGGATTCAGTGCGCTGGTAAGCAGATCTGAGAAAGAAAGAGAGGTACAGCTGTTTGTATGGATGTCTTAAAAGGCCAGTTTCAAATATATTCAAAAGATTCCAAGAGAGAAAGTACCCATCTAGGATATTCCTGTGGGGCAGGGAAAGTATTAAGATTTTAACCAAAAGGGAGGAGAAACTGAGAAGACAGATGGAGGTCTTTAAAGGCTGTGTCCAACTTAAGGAGTAGGTGTTGTTAGTGCCTCTTGCAGTGGGGGTGCTCTGGGTGAATGTGCTCCGAACGGAGACCGACAGGTGTTGCAGGCAGTGTGTAGAAGTGGGAGTCAGCTCTCACACCCAGGGGTGCTGAAGAGATGAAGTGAAGTGTGCCAGTTTATATGACAGCAACTCATTGCACACACAAATGTATGCACATTTACATGGATTTACTCACATGTTTAAAGTATTATTGATAATCTTTTGTATGTTGAGGGCAGTTTTGAGGACTCAGGAATAAATGAAGTATATTAATTCCCTGATCTCTGGGGACTGAGATCCTAGTAGTGAATAAATCTAAGATACAGTAGCACAAAATGAACATATGATATATAGTAATTTCAAGTGGTGGTGAATTGCTTATAAGGAGTTAAAACATAGGCTGAGAATAAGGGATGAGATATAGGAAGTATTTTTAAAATGAGAGTTAAGAGTCAATGAATTATACAAATACAATAAAAACAGAATCCTGGGCAGAGAGACCAGTAAGAGTGACAGGGAGAAATATTTTGGAGTTGTGAAAGTGGGAAGAATTTTGCATGTAATCAGATGGAGGACATGTAAAGTCTACAAGCCATCTCTGTCTTTCAGACAAATCTAAGTACTCTCTACTAAACACATTGCTTTATGATACCTATTGTTTCCTTATCTCTAAAAGTTATTAAATCTTCATATACTATTAAATTAGCATAAATACAGTTGGAAAGGATGAACTATTTTTTATAATTTCTCACAATTTAACTTCTGTGAGCAAGCATATTCATGACTGTTAAAAGATAGACAATAGAAGCATACAACAAAAGATTTGATTAAATGCATCATTACACATCCACATATGACACTATTCAGACTTCCATATTAATCTTTAATAAATTATTTATTAAATAAAGAAAAATCAATCTTGTCAAGAATTCCGTGAGTTAACATCTGACCATGTTTGTGCTATCAGATTGGAAAAATATTAAATGATACATTAACAGCTGCTACCTCTGTGTAGAGAGTTTGTACGTAAATTTTCAACCATTTATTTATTGTACAAGTTTATTAAATAAACACATGGTATTTATACAAACATACATACATATAGAAGGTATAACAATCTTATAAAACATTATTAAAATACTTATCAGATTGATAAATGGGCAAAGTGTATAAGCAAAAGAAATTCAAATGGGCCATAAACCTATGAACAAGTTCTGAATAATGAATAAGGAGTTAAATAACCATAAAATATCATAGTTCTTGGCCAGTAGCATGCTAAAGAAAATTAGCAGTCAAACTGAAGGTGTGTTTCGAGATAGGCCTATTCATGCCTGATGATAAAGTTGTACAATACTTTGAGGATCAATTTGGCAACATGTTATCCATATGTTTTAGTTTGATGTTAATGTTTCAGTCTTTGGGATCTTTCTAAGAGGCAATCCTGAGGGTCGATTTGTAATTCATGTTAATTAGATGCACTGGAGTATTTCTGTAATAATGAACCATGGTAGACAATGCATGCATATCACGTGAAGGGGATATTTAAATAAACTATATTCTGTAGATATGATTGCGTGTATAGCTTTTAAAGAAAAATAAAGACCAAATGACCTTTAAAAAAAATAAGATGCTTTTTATATTTTTCCAAATTTCTAAAATCTGTAAAAAAGGCTGCAACCCTGAAGGCAGTGGTGTTACGTCAACCAGAACTTAGAGCCCACAGCTTTTTCCTCCAAGGCTGTCTTTTCCCTTTCATGCTCCCAAGCCAAACAGGTTGTCTACAGGAAGCCGGGCTATTGGCAGGAACATTTTGGTGAACACAAAACATGCAACTGAATAGCATAAAATAATAAAATAAAATAAAATAAAAAAGTATCGTCAACTACCCCTGAAGCTTCATCTATTTCCTGAGTGTCAACCAGTGCTCACTCCCACTGAGAGCACACAGATAAGATGTGCTGATGTGAACTTTAGGGAATTGTTAACAGTTATGAAAAATAATATGGCTGGGACATGGGTTAAGCATTATCTGTCAAACAGCTCTCAGTCATCCCAAGTCTGTTCTTGTCAAATAAGATTATCTATCTCTCTGAGTGAAATATTTTGTCATTCTCTAAGTACCCACTTTAACGCCTCAGATCTAATTTATATTACCTCAGGATTTTAATTTAAACTAAAATATCACACTCATCTGTGTATGTATGTGACTATTTAATGAGAAAAATTTCTATTTTCTATTTAAAAATCCCCCTAATGCATGCCTGTGCTTTTTGTAAGGTGGCTGTTTAGCCCAAACTCAAATGGTCAGATGAAATTAAAGTATACTTTCAGTTTTGGTCTATACTGGGACTTCTTGATATATTCTAAGGGCCATTTAAAGACTTTCAGAAAAATATTAGCATTATTTCTAATATTATGAAAGTCTTGAGAGTTTCTGGGTCAAGACAGATGAATGTATTCCTAGATGCTAATTCAGATCTAACAGTTTAAGACTTTGCTTATTAAAAATTAAAAATTATATACCATGTCAAACCTGTATCATTTTAATGAAACATAAAAATAGAGGTTTTCAAACATGATTTAAATATGACATTATTTAAGTTTTGTTAAAAATCGTATCCACATGTTTTAAGATAAGAATAGAAAAATATGATCCAACATGTTAGCAATTATTACCTAATTTTCATGAGTGCACATATAAATTTCATTTTAATTAATTTTAATTTTAAAACTATAATGTTTAAAAACTGTTTTGCAGAAGTACATAGCAATGCAGTTTTAACAATATTTTTATAAAAATATAGATAAATCGATATATCGCTCATATAGTCTATAGACAACAAAGAATTCAATGAAATTAAAATAAAATGTCTACTAAATTGATTCAGGCAATGAAGGAAGGAGTGAGGGTTAGAAACGTCTCTCCTGCATATAGCTTCTTCAAATGCACTGCCAAGTGTATTTTTTATCTTTGCTTCTTTAGACTGAATTCTCCTTTCCAAAGGACCACATCAGAAAGCCTAGCATCCAATTTTTTCAGCATCTCCAAGACAATAATCTTTCATGTTAATTCTCCACTGAGGCCCTTTGAAGACTCCATTGATGTGTATATGAGGAGAAGCAGGAGAAAGGTTGCGATCCTCACCAGGCCACACAGGTGCCAGCTGGATGCAATCGGGGCTTCTCTGTAGACACGGTTTGCCCAGCTGCCACTTTATCACAGGTTTTGACCTGACAGACTTCTATGCACACTGCCACCTGGAAGCATAACTCTGACCAAGCCCAGCTGAGCTTTATTCTAAGGATTTTATTTGTTTGTATTTCAGTGTCCAACAGCTCTGTTCCCGATGTCAAGTTGTGAATTCTCTGACTTATGAGCACCATTAGAGGTCTGCAGTGATGGCGCCAGTGATTTCTGGAAACCCATCCCGTGATGCACTGGTGTCTTTCCTGGTCCCTTGCTGTTCATTACATCTCCATTTCTTTTTTCCAAACAGCATATATTTCCAAACACATTTTGCTATTCATCCTCAAATGGTAGAATTTAAACTCTGAAGTATATTACATTTAAATGGAGTGCTGGAGTCTTTTGGTAATTCAAAAAACTTTCCAGATTTTTAATGAACTTTTAAAAGGTTCTTGGGTTGAAGTTTTGCCAAGAGCAAGTCTATTCTGAACAATGAGAAGCTTTGGTTCAACTGAGAACGAGCCAGTCATCAATCCAGCACAAACAGGAGCCCTCAGAGGCCAGCAATTTTTCCCCAATTCCTCAGCCACATATTCAAAGCCCTCACTGACAGGCAGCCCTGCTCATCTCTTATCTGATAGAAACTAACCCAACCCTTGCTCCTCATTTGCATGACCTTTTTCTGGCCTCTTTCTTTCCTCTGGGCCTGGGACAGCCTTACCAACCAATCCAACTGTCTTGGTTACTTTTCTCTCATTGTTGAGAAAAATACCCAATGCCCCAAATCAAGGAAGGAAAGGTTTATTTAGCTTACAGTTTGTGGAAGTTTCAGTCCATACTTGGCTGGTCCTGAGGCAGAGTGGCATATGGCAGAGGGCAAACTTTCATGGCAGCAGAGCAGAGCAAAAACAACCAGCAAAAGGGAGGAATGGCAGCAAAGCAGCCTTTTTCCTTCCCTTCCCTTGTAAACAGCCTACCCCCACCCAGGGGACACGTAGCTCTCACACAATCTCCATGCCTTCCTCTTCCACAAGCTCAGGATGTATACAAAGTAAGCACCCTGGCTTCCTGCTGAATCATTCAGCCAAACCTCTAGACTTTCCAAGTTGACAAAATGTATAAACCATAATACCAACTTTCTTCCCAAATGACATGCTAAGTTCAATACAACCTCCATCATTAAACTTTTCACTAAAAATTCCTTGGTTTTAATTTGTGTATTTGTGTTTTTTTTATACATTGACATAATTATTGGACAAATAGTGTAATTTCATAAAAATGTGCTATTTCCATGTCTGAGCATGTCCATCCTCCCATGCATTTATCATTTGTATAGTGAAATGTTCATCTCTTCTAGCTATTTAAACCTACAATATATTATTGTTGACTTGTAGTCACTGACGGTGCAGCATGAAACCAGAATTCGTCCCTTGTAATTAACTGTAACTTTGTAGGTTTTAACTAACCTCTCACTATTGGTAGATCACCACCTTCCTTAGTCTGTGGCACCCTTTGTTGTTGCTTTAGGAAGATTTATGAGAAAGTGTATAAACTAGTTCCCAGAAATCTCCAATTTAATGTTTTACATAAGCCTTCAGAGTCCATATAACTAACACATAATATCATACCTTATTTTGGTAAGACAAAGCTTATGATTTTTTTGTATGACTTTTTGATACTTACAATCATGTTTATGAAGTTCGTAGAATATAACAAGAAGTACTGCCCAGTAGCTGAAAGTACAGTAAGTTAATTTCCCTCTCTTAGCAACAGAATACTCATCAAGGTCTCAGGTTTAATAATAAAGCATTTGTGAAAATGTTGTAGCGAGGATTAAATAAGGAAATTCACATAAGTTCGTAGACTAATACCTAGCAAATATCAGCAGCTCAAATCATTCAACAGTCTTATTAACAAATGTTCTCTTTGTGTTCCATTTTTGCCTTAGTTAGGCCTATATGAAACAGAATTGCAAGCAACTATGGGTGTTCTTCATCTTCCCGAAGCATAACACAATACCTGATGACAAGGGGCATGTTCTTGGTAGGCCAAAGATTTTGCACGGTCTCCATTATAGCCTTTGAATATCCTATAGATACAATGTAGTTGAATTAAAATTTTAAAACTCTGTTCTTTTGTTAATGATCCTATAGTAGTGATCTCAACAGTAAAACACTGAAGACACAACACCAAGTTTGACTTTCAAATAAAAATTTTCATTCGCCTTCCACTCTACTACTTCTTTTGGAGAATGGATATAATAAACAGCAATCCTCAACAATAACATGCCTGTCCCTTTAACTGTTGGCTGCTTTATTTTTCACAAAAGCAGACCACAATGAGGTGAGCATTATAGACAGATGACATTTCATTTCTTAATTCAGATGAAAAAGCTATGAAATATCGGTATTTGGTTGAGCATGCTGGGCTGTTCCCAACTGAGACTTTTGATCTCGAATGCAGACCCGCCACCACTCTGTATTTCAGATTGATGGATGGCGCTGCCAACTTCATATTTTCATTATTTGCTGCTCTCTTCTTCCATGTGCCAAGGCACCACTAGATCACAGACACTAAGCACCGAAGAAAGGGAAACACCTATGAATGAGAAATGCGACCTCACCCTCCCTTTACCCACTTACCTCTTCCCGGGCTGCATTTTCCATCTTCCATCTGTTTTTTCCCAAACCCCCCACATTTACCTCCCCACGGCCTTTCTTTAAATTCTTTACAGTTTTTAAAGCTAGAGCCACCGGAAGCCAAAGGGCTTTGAGCTCCAAATAAACAAACCAACAAACAAACAAAACAAAGCACAAAACCCTTACCTGACTCTGGCCTCAAAATTGTTTTTGTCTCAATTTGTAACTTTTGGAAGCTGTTTTCTCACCTATTAATAAATTAATGGACTGTCCAGTCTCTAATCCCCTTGCCTTTCTATTCCTGATTTCTGATTTTTTATCTAGAGCTTTGCCTCTTTGGCTCATTTTTTTTTTTTTAAATGTGTCCTTTCACAACTTCTTTTTTTTTTTTTTTCTGTCCTTAACTATTATTTCAAATATATCAAGCCAAGCGTGGTGGCGCATGCCTGTAATCCCAGCACTCTGGAGGCTGAGGCAGGCACAATCTTTGTGATTTCCAGAGCAGCCTGGGCTGCAAAGTGAGCTCAAAGCCAACCTGAACCTTATAGTGACACTCTGTCTCAAAAAGATAGAAAAAAATCTAAAACTAAGAATTAAAAAAATATCATTTCCCTGTTTTCCACTCATAATTATATGAAGATGAATGAAGTAATCTGCATTGTGTCTTACAATAATTTCCCTACTTTATTCATTCTTTATGAATTCTGCCTCTCCTTTTCTTCTTGTACCCTTTTCTCTACTCCAAAGTCTTCTTTGATCCATGATTGCATGATTTACACTAGTAGGTTTTTTTTCTTAAATTCATATCAACAAATATATAGCTGCAGTGGGCCAGGAATTAGGATATTTGGGGGTTTTAAGGGATCAGTAAAATGCCCTCTGTCTGCCTAAGTTGAAATCCAGTTGAGAAATACAAAAAGTAAACCTATAGGTGAAGAAGAAAAGACCCTGATAAAGCTGTAGGAAGATGCTGCTTTTAGTCTATTAGCTAAGTGTCCAAAGAAGAGTGATACTCTTCCAAATCTTTTCCAAAATCTTCATTCCACTAAATTTTCTTTGCCTCTGGGGAGAAGTAAGTGTGAGAGCTAAAGGGAAGGTGGGTGGGGGAGAGAGAACCCGAGGTGTTGCTGATGCAGAACAAACCCCCGAGGCATAGGAACATGGGGATGAGTGGGAGGTACAGGTCCTCACGGACACCAGGGACAGGCAACAGAGCAGTGAGTACAACAGCTGTGGACATCATCCTGGTGAAGTTAATAGTCTGCTAAAGAAGATAGAGCCCGCATCATAATTAGGAATGGGTGTAGTGTGTTAGGCCAAACTAGAGTATGCCATTGGAATATAAAAGAGTGAGTTTTACCTCTTCTGCAAATCAAAGAAAATTTCCCATGGCAAATAACCTGAGGCCTAAGACAAGCAGAAACAAGACTGAGCTCAGCGGTGAAGTTACAGAAGTGTCTCAGGAATGGAAAAACCCAAGAATGCTCCAGTGCATTTGGAGAGAGTTGTGGCAGACTGCACTGTGGTGTGAGTGGCATGAGATGGAAGGGTACAGAGGAACCCAGGTTATACAAATTAGAACATAAACTACATCCTAATGACAAACAGAAGACTTGGTGGGATTTTAAGCAGCAGTAACATCTCCAAGTAAGCATGTTCAGTTCATAATTTGGTGTAGGCATCTCAAGAAATGATACATAAGGTTTACTTGAAAGCATTAAAAATAGATTATTATTATAGATTATAACTGGATTTCACAAAATTTATACAACTTGTCTATTGAGTAAGCACTAAGAGAACAGAGACAAGGCCATGGGCAATCTCGAGCACCTCTAGCACTAAAAGACCAGGCAGAGGAAACTAAAGAACTAGGGCCAGAACCAGAAGCAGGCACTGGGAGATGGGAGAGGTCTCCACACCCAGTGGTGCAGGAAGGGCAAGCAAAGTGAGACTTGAAAAGAAGACATCGGATTTAGTGCAATATAACCCTGGTCTTTTCTCCAGGAACAATTTCAGTGGAGCTTTGGATGTGAGAGACTGAGAATTGGAATGGGTGTAAGAGTATTTTGGGAACAAAATATTCATGTAAATATTTTAATATTTATCAATATATAAGCAATGAGAAAATGGAAAAACAATAAAGGGAAAACTGCTTCTTTTCCTCAGCATGGACACAGAGAAAAAGAGAGACAGATCTAGGTTATGTGGGATGGTGGATTAATGATACAACTATCAAATATTTTCATCTTAGTGGTTTAAACTCTGTAAATTAAGAGACAGTGTTATTAAGAAGAGTTAGGAGAGGAGAGGGATCTTCTTTTAGAGAGACTGGAAAAGCTGGATGATTTTAAATTCCAATGTTTTAGAGCATTGCTTAAATTCTGAGATTAGGGTCAACAAGTTTACAGTCAGCCTCAGCCTTTTGACAACCCCCCTGGAAGTTCCTACTCATAAGAAAGTAGAATACAGATGTATTCTATTAAGTCATTTTTCCAGTTAAGTGACTCAGATCACATGAAGATGAAGAATCCAATGCACCTGTTTTCAGAATTTTTTATTAGGATATACAAAGGGGAAAAACATAGATCTAAGTTCAGTGTTGATGTGGATATAAAGAGATGAGAAGGTGATCAGAAAGAGTACAGTAGTTGCAGTAATCTCCTGTGTATCCCTGGAAACTAGACATCCTGATGAGGGAAAAGATGTAAGAGGCACACTGTGAGATTAGAGGATTATGGACGGTGCGTGGAGTTTGCATTAGCATGTTCAGAAATAGAGCAGTCTCCAAGCCCAGCATGCTGTGAGAAGGTCCTGGAGTGACAACTGAAGTAGAAATAAAAAGAATGAGTTATAATTACATAAAAGGACATTCATAAAGATGTTCTTCTATGCACATTAGTGTGAAGGAAGACTCTTAAGTTGAAGTGAAATAGCACAGTCAGTCTCAATGAGTAGGTGCATGCTGGTCCTCTCCACCCTGTGCTAGTAAATCTTTTGGGCATAGGTAGCACAGATGTGAAGGTAAGATATATTGAGGTATATGTCAGAGAGGAGGAACTAGTTTTTTTTCATTTCATTAGGAAGGTGACCCCTCTTATCCACACTGCAGCAAACACATCTAATTCTCCTAGCTTCTGCATTCTACTTTCTTATGAGTAGGAACGTCCAGGGGGGGTTGTCAAGAGGCTGAGTTATCATGACTGCAGCAGAGGATGCCAAAATGAGGGTGGCCAATTGAGAAGGCACGGACAAGACACAGAAGCTACAAATTCTGTTACAGGTCTGCAGAGTATAGATGTGAGGGAGAGAGTAAGATTAACTTCCTAATTGCCTTTAGGATAGAGGATGGAAGTCCCTACCAATATGACAAGGGAGGGCCTGGTGAAGTCCGTAGTACATTTTTTTACTTGCCATACACCTAGCAGTAGTTTGCTTACTTGTAAACTAAGGGTCATAGGTGAAATTTTATTAATTAATTAAGAGTTTAAACACATAAAATACAGTTAACAGCTATACATGATCCAATGATGGTGATGTTATTGACCAAAAATTGTAAGTCAAATCTGTAAACCATATATCTAAAAATGTAAACAACTGCACAGAGATATTGTTATTAACCTGCATGGCTGGCAAAGAAACAGGTGTTTAACAGCATGTGGTTGCTGTTCAATGTGGTTGCAGGAAGAGAGGTGCACATATCCGTGTGATAAATATAAAACAGTGCCTCATCTATGAATACTATTGGCATTTTCACTCAAATCACTAAATCAATATACTCCGATACATGTTATGGCTTGTGTTTGGATACCCCCCCAAAAACCTCATGCACCAAAAGGGGCAGGTTTTTTAGAGGTGACTAAATCTAGACTTTGTGACGGGTTCATTATCTAGTGCTGAGATTGGCAGTTTGAGTGTTACATTCTCCTTAGGCCAGATAGCCTGAATACAATATAAAGGAAGAAAAGAGGCTTGCTCTTCCTTTCTTGCCTCTTTGACTCTTGTCCCTTTTGCTGTTTTCTGCTGCCATGAATTGTTGCCCCAGTTCCATGACACCCTGCCTTGAAGCCAGCTAACTATGGACTGAAACTTCTACAAACTGAGCTAAATAAACCTATACCTTTTTAATTTTAAGTGGCAGGTGTCTTGTTTAAGCAACTGGAGCAAAGTAACTAAGACAGAATTTGGTACCAGGGGTAGAGTCATTGGTGTGACTATACCTGACCATGTGTTTCAAGATGCTTTGGGAATAACTTCTTGGAAGAGTTTGGAAAGATGTGAAGATGTTGCCTGAGAGAGTAGAGCTGGAATGCCTTTGGCTGTTGTGTATGGGACATTCTGGTCAGAGCTCAGAAGAGCAGAAAACCAGTAAAGACTAGCCTCAGGAGGTTTCTGCTGAGACAAAGGACTGCACTGGCT
This sequence comes from Dinomys branickii, assembly GCA_004027595.1. Lineage (NCBI taxonomy): Eukaryota > Metazoa > Chordata > Mammalia > Rodentia > Dinomyidae > Dinomys > Dinomys branickii. The sequence goes on along the minus strand of PVLD010000040.1, from coordinate 448,398 downwards.
AATGGACTCCAGACAATGTGTATTATAGCATGGCAGAAAGTTTTTCTGAATTTCACTAATGTCCAGAGACTTTGCCTTAGACCAAGATTAAGGGTGGCAGACTATTTAATCTGGCTGAAGAAATTTCAAGGCAGTATAATGTTGAAGGAGGGGTGTGTCTATTGTTGGGGCTTTCAGCTAGATCTACGTTGAGAATCAAGAGCAAAGAACCCACTGGGATTATTTAAATTGTTTTGCGTTATGACAGAAAAGAAGCTTTAGTAAGCTGTGGATTGTAAATAGAAAGTAGAGTAGATCTTTATCGCTGAGAAGGAATAGGATGATAGAAAAGATGGCCTGCAGGCATCACAGAAAGAAGTAGAACTCCACCCAACACAGCCTCAAATCTGCAAAAGTGAAAGACTGCTTTGAGAAGAAAGCCCCAGAGGACCAGGTTCCAGAATGGTGCTGGCAGCTTCACCATGTTCCAAAATGGTGACAGCATAGTGAATATGTTCCTCAGAATTGGATTGAGTGCCCAGAGATCCAGGCACTCAAGCCCTACAACCAAGAACAAGGAAAGCCTGGCTACTGCTACAGCTGCCACCAGACATTGACATCATCCATGTGGTACTTGTTTTAAGCATAAGCAGAGCACAAGAGTTGTGGGATTAAGAAGGCTTGCACCTCAATTTCAGAAGGCCTGAGAAGTCAGGCACTGTGCCCCTGAGAGAGCAATGTGTAAAGCTCTGAGCGTGAAGCCAAAGGTGCACCGGAGAACCCAGAAGTTTGGAGAAGACAGGAGCATGCATAGTCTGAGGAAATCTGCAAGGAGGGAGGAAAAGCACCTCAAGAGAGAAGCCACTGGAGCTACAACCACCAAAAGTGACACAGAGGGGAGCCATCCAAGCCCTTTGGAGCTCGCAACTTGTCACGGACTGCCTCAGATGCTGTGCATGGAACTATAGGACTTAATGTTTCACTTGTTGGATTTTGGACTTTCGATGATTCCATTCCTTTGTATAGCCTTATTTGTAACTTTTGGAATAGTAATTTTTATCTTGTGCCTTTGAAGGTTGTAACTGCTTAAATTTCTTTTCATTTGTGCAGGGGCTCACAGCTAAGAGTTTGCCTTACATCTCAGAAGAGACTTGGGACTTGGAATTTTCAGCAATATTGACACTGTTAGGATTTCAGCAATGCTTAGAAATGGAGTACATGCCTTTTGCATAAAGGGGTGTACATGATTCTGTGGGAGTCACATGCAGAATGTCATGTTTTGTGTCTGCATGTTCCCCTAAAGCCTCATGCAGTCAAAGGGGTGGACTTTTTGGAGGTGATTGAATCTAGAGTTTGTGATTGGTTCATTGTCTAGTGCTGGGATTGGTGGTATGAATGCTGCACCCTCCCTAGGGCATATTTATCTGCATGCAAGCTAATGGAAGAAAGGAGGCTTGCTCCTTCTTTTTTGCCTCTTTTGATTCTTCTCGTTTTTGCTGTTTTCTGCTGCCATCAACTGTTGCCCCCATTCCACTCCACCTTGCCTTGGAACCAGCTAACTATGGACTGAAACTTCTGCAACCTGTGAGCTACATAAACTTTGCCCTCTTTAATTTTGAGTGTCATGTATTTTGTCTCAGTAATGAGAGGTAAGTAAATAAGACAAAGCAATAATCCCATTTTTCAGCAAATACATCACCAGGTGTTTGCAATTTTATGTGTGTGTGTCTATAAGCACATGTGAACACTTACAGATGATTGGAAACAGCCTGCATGTCCATCAGTGAGATACTGTTTAAATAGATTCATGTAAAATCATTTAGTGGAATTCAAGTTATTGAAACTAAGGGGGGACTCCCGGGAAGATGGCGACCAGGTGAGCAGCAAAGGAGGGATCCTCCCTGATAGACACCCCCAGCTCAAGACAGACTTTGAGGGTAGGAATGCTGGGACCTCAGCTGGGAAGTTCAAACTGAACGTGTTTCTCTGAGCTGCTGGAGGAGAAGTGGCACGGTGGCCCAAATTGTCATGGCAAGACACAGGAAAACCCGGAGTGCTGGGCACCAGAGACGATTGGTGCGGCGAACAGGAGGAGGCTCGGCTGGGTCCGAGAGCCCTGGGGGCACAGCCAGCTTGATCCCTCCCGCCTCCCGAACATGAGTGGCTCGCCAGCGACTGCAGCCAGAAATTGGCTTTTTGGCAGCGGCAGCGCGGGGCGGTTTTGGAGCTCGCTCACCTCGGGCAGGCTACGCCAATCCGAGCCCCGAACCGAGATCCCGATCCAGTCCCAGCCCTGCAGCCAAGGCCCGCAGGCTGAGGCAGCGTGAGGAGCACAGAGGAGTGGAGCATCCCATTCCCTCCTCCAGACCCAGAGAGCGCGAGGAAACAGAAGTGGCAGGGAGTGGCAGATCCTGAGAGTAGCATAAAAAAACCAGCACTTTGGAACCATCCTGCCTGCAGGGACTCCGAAACTGGTGAGCTATCTGGGCACAGCGACTAGATCACCGAGCAGGGGAGGAGATCCGTCCCCATACTTGCAGGGAACCCTGGGAGGGCGGGGGAGTGGTCTTACACACCCCACACAGGTCTCTTGGTAGGGAGTAGCTCACCCCACAAACCAGCATATGAACAGCCTTTTAAGCGCAACTCTCAGCAGAAAGTTTAAGGGACATTTTTCCGAAGAGAAGGAGACATTGGAGGAGCCTTTGCAACAGACCTTTGCCTGGTGAACTGCCTGGGTAATTTATTGCTCAATATTTTGAATCTGATACCCAAAAATGGGAAGACAGAAGAACAAAACGCAGTCTCAGAACTCAACCCAACCCAGAACAAGTCCTGGATGCGAAGATACAGGGGAACTAGGAAGCCACATACCTGCAAGTTCTGATACAATTGCATCCGAAATAAAGAAACAACTCCATCAGGCCATAAAAGAGTTTAAAGCAGAAATAAGCCACATACCTGCAATGATCTCTCAGACAAAAAATGAACTGGAAACTATAATGGAAGAAATGTTCCATACACATAGAGAAAAAATAGATAAAAGATTAGAAGAAAATCGGAAACAAATGGAAACATTACAAGAGCAATTTAGGAATGAATTACCAAGAATGAAACAGGTCCAAAGAGATTGCCAGGATTTGAAAACTTCCACTGAAAGCTTGCAAAACCGCTTAAATGAAACCGAAGACAGAATTTCAGACCTTGAAGACAACATGGCAGCTTATGAGTGTGAAAGTAAGGATCTCATAAAATCATCAAAGATCCAAGAAAAATCAATCGAACAGTGGCAAGATTAGGCAAAACGAAATAATATTCGAGTAATAGGAGTCAGTGAAACAGTAGGAGACCACACAAACGATATAAAAAGAATATTTGCTGAAATAATAGCAGAAAATTTCCCAAACAAGGTAAAAGATACTGAAGTACAGTTAATCGAGGCATAAAGAACCCCAACGATCCATAACCCAAAGAAAACCACACACAGACATGTAATAGTCAAGATCCCAGATATCCAGCAAAAGAACAAAATATTAAAAGCTGCCAGAGAAATGAAACAGATCACCTATAAAGGAAAGTCCATCAGAATCACAACAGACTTCTCAACGGAAACCATGAAATCAAGAAGAGCTTGGAGCGAGATATTACAGATTCTGAGACAAAACAACTTCCAACCCAGACTGATGTATCCTGCCAAAGTATCCTTCAAATTCAATGGAGAAATAAAATATTTCCATGACAAAGAACAACTGAAGAACTTCATGAGTGCCAAACCAGCATTGCAGAAAGCACTAAAAGATATTCTAGACAGAGAAAAAAGAGACCACAATCCCAAGAACAATGATAGAAATAACTCCCTAAACAGAACAAGTAAGTAAACAGTCAGCAAAAGAAGGAAAACAACAACAAGTAAATAACATGACTAGAATAAGCCAACATATAACCATGATAACCATTAATGTAAATGGCCTCAACTAAAAAGTCAAAAGGAAAAGATTGGAAGAGTGGATTAAGGAACACAATCCAATGATATGCTGTTTACAGGAAACACATTTTACTCAAAAGGAAATCCAAAGGCTGAAAATTAAAGGTTGGAAAACAATTCTCCATGCAACAGGTCCCCAGAAAAAAGCAGAGGTAGCTATTACGTTTGCAGACAAGGCAAACTTCAAACCAAAAACAATCAAAAGAGATAAAGAAGGCCATTACATACTAGTTAGGAGAAAGCTGCAAGAGGAAGAGGTAACAATCCTAAACATTTATGCACCAAACAATGGACCACCTAACTTTGCAAGTCAAATCTCAACAGACGTGAAAAATCAAATAACTAATAACACTATTGTAATAGGGGACCTAAACAGCCCTCCGACACAAACAGACAGGTCAACTGGACAGAAACTCAGCAAAGAAATAACAGACCTGAACCAAAAGTGTGAACAAATGGACTTAGTAGATGTATACACAGTGTCCCACCCCACAACATCAGAATACACATTTTTCTCAGCTGCACATGGGTCTTTCTCTAAAATTGACCACATTCTAGCCCACAGAGCATATTTACCTAAATGCAAAAGAATTGAAATTATCCCATGCATATTATTGGACCATAGTGCAATGAAATTGGAAATTAATGACAAAAAGAACTACAAAAACCACATAAACACTTGGAAATTAGACAACAACCTCCTGAATAACCAATGGGTCACACAAGAATTTAAAGAAGAAATTAAAAAATACCTACAAATAAATGAAAATGCAAGTACAACCTACCAGAATCTGTGGGATGCAATGAAAGCAGTCCTCAGAGGGAAATTTATAGCAATGAACTCATATACAAAGAAAGTAGAAAGAGAGCAAATAAATAACCTAATGTTACACCTCAAACTCTTAGAAAAAGAGCAACAAGCCAAACCAAGAGCCCAAAGAAGTGAGGAGATTATAAAACTCAGGGCAGAAATTAATGCAATTGAGATGAAGAAAACTCTACAAAAAATTAGTGAATCAAAGAGTTGGTTCTTCAAAAGAATAAATGAAATTGATAAACCCCTAGCCAACCTTATCAAAAAAAAGAAGGTAAAGAACTCAAATTCATGCAATAAGGAATGAAAAAGATGAAATCACTACAGATCTCACAGAAATCCAAAAGATCATTAATACCTCCTTTGAAAATCTTTACTCCCATAGGATAGAAAATACAGAAGAAATGGACAGATTTCTAGAAAGGTACAAATGACCAAAATTGAATCAGGAAGATGTAAAAATCCTGAACAACCCAATAGCAATTAATGAGATTGAAAATGTTATAAAAACTTACCAACAAATAAAAGCCCAGGCCTTGATGGATTCACAGCAGAATTCTACAAAACATTCAGAGAAGATCTAATGCCAACACTCCTCAAACTCTTCAATCAAATCAAAAAGGAAGCAACTCTCCCTAACACATTTCTGGAGGCAAGTATTATACTGATACCAAAACCAGAGAGGGACCCAACCAAGAAAGAGAGCTACAGGCCAATATCTCTAATGAACATAGATGCAAAGATACTGAACAAAATATTGGCAAATAGATTACAGCGAATCATAAGGAAAATTATACACCACAACCAGGTAGGATTCATTCCAGTAATACACGGATGGTTCAATATTCGCAAATCAATAAATGTAATACACTATATTAATACAGTCAAAGACAAAAACCACATGATCATCTCAATAGATGCAGAAAAGGCTTTCGATAAAGTCCAACATGCATTCATGTTAAAAACCTTAGAAAACATAGGAATAGATGGCCTCTACCTCAATCTGATCAAAGCCATCTATGACAAACCAACAGCCAACATCATACTAAATGGACATAAACTGAAAACTTTCACTTTAAAGTCAGGAACAAGACAAGGATGTCCATTGTCACTACTCCTATTCAACATAGTTCTGGAAGCATTAGCCAGAGCAATTAGACAAGAGAGAGAAATAGGAAAGGAAGAAGTTAAACTATCACTATTTGCAGATGACATGATACTATACATGGAGGACCCGAAAAACTCCACAAGAAATCTCCTGGAATTAATTGACAAATTCAGCAGTGTAGCTGGATACAAAGTCAACACCCAAAAATCAATAGCATTCCTATACACGAACAACAAACAGACTGATAGAGAAATTGAGGAAACCATACCTTTTACAATAGCAACCAAGAAATTGAAATACTTAGGAATCAATCTAACAAAGAATGTGAAAGATTTATTGAGTGAAAACTACAGTACTCTGAAAAAGGAGATCGAAGAGGATTTCAATAAATGGAAAACCATACCCTGCTCATGGTTAGGAAGAACCAACATTGTGAAAATGGCCATACTACCAAAACTGTTGTACAGATTGAATGCAATTCCCATTAAACTACCATTAGCATACCTCACAGATCTAGAGAAAATATGCCTCAAATTCATCTGGAACCAGAAGAGACCCAGAATAGCAAAAGCAATCCTGGGCAATAAGGACAAGTCAGGTGGAATCACAATCCCTGACCTGAAATTATACTACAAAGCAACTGTAATAAAATCAACCTGGTACTGGCTGAAAAACAGACCTGAGGATCAATGGAACAGACTGGAAGATGCAACCATAACGAAAAACCCACTCAGCTACCTAATATTTGACAAAGGGGTCAACCAAACTCACTGGAAAAAAGAAGGCCTGTTTAATAAATGGTGCTGGAAAAACTGGCTTGCCTCTTGCCGAAAACTGAACATAGACCCCAGTCTATCACCATGCACCAAACTCAGGCATTAAAACAGAAATTCTAAATCTATTGGAAGAGAAAGTAGGTAAAAATCTTGAAGACATAGGAGTAGGCAGAGAGTTCATGAACAGAAATGAAACTGCAAGGGAAACACTTCAAAGAATCAATAATTGGGACGTTATCCTACTGAAAAGTTTTTGTATATCTAAAGAAATCACCAGCAAAGTAAAAAGAAAACCCACAAATTGGGAAAAAATCCTAGCTGGCTGTCCCTCAGACAAAGGACTGCTATCTAGAACATACAAAGAATTAAAAAACATGTACCTGTCCAAATTCAAAGACCCAATCCAGAAATGGGCATCTGAGATGAATACACACT
>PVLD010000040.1:411002-441201 GCA_004027595.1 Dinomys branickii | reverse complement strand
AGGAAATGCAAATAAAAACAACACTGAGATTTCATCTCATCCCAGTAACAATGGCCAGTATGAAAAAATCATCCAAAAACAAATGCTGGCGAGGCTGTGGAGAAATAGAGACTCTATTACACTGCTGGTGGGAATGCAGATTGGTGCAACCACTGTGGAGAGCAGTTTGGAGATTTCTCAGCGAACTAGGTCTAGAGGTTCCATTCAAACCAGCTATTCCCCTTCTGGGTATTTTCCCAGAAGATCTGAAAACATCATATCACTCTGATATATGTGCACCCATGTTTAGAGCAGCGCAATTTGTAATAGCTAAAATGTGGAAGCAACCCAAGTGTCCATCCACAGAAGACTGGATTAGAAAACTGTGGCATTTTTATATAATGGAATATTATTCAGCTATAAAGAAAGACAGTTTTGGGGACTTTGTAGGCAAATGGTAAAGATTGGAAACCATACTCATAAGTGAAATAAATCAGCGGTACATGAGCAGGCAGCGTATTATGTCACTGGTGTAAGAACCTGAGGGTGAAAATATAAACTAAGAGAGATGAAGGAAATCTGTTCAAAAGGAACGAACAGATGGGATGAGCGAAAGGAGAGAAGAAAGAGGCAAAAAAGTATGTATGTATATATGAATATACATATATGCAGGAGGGCTAACATGGTTCGACTATTGTATTATGTCACTTAATGCTAAGGAATAGCTGAGAACGGGTTATTCGATCAATCTTGTATGTCTGTATGTGTTATCCTGAGCATACACTTTGAAGATACCAATATGCAAAGCAGCAACTATTGTTGGTTTTCTGTTGCTTCGTCTATAATTAAATTCTGATCATACTGTTATTGTGCTACTTTGTGCCTCTTTGTTAATGCTTTCCGGCTTCCTTGTTTTTTTTTTTTCTTTTTTTTTTCTTCCTATTGTGAGATGATTAATTGTTTGACCAATTTCGCATGTCTGTATTTGTGTTCATGAATATACACTTCGAAGATATCAATAGGTAAAGCAGCAACCATTGTTGAGTCCCTGTCACCTTGTCTATAAATCAGTTTTGATTGTACTATTTCTTATGCTACTTTGTGTCTGTTTGTTAGTATGTCTTTGTTCTTTTACTTTTAAAATAAAAAAAAATACTAAGGGGACTCCTTATACAGTGATAATAAGCTTGAAGGTATATTTTAAGTAAAAAGAGGCCAGTAAAGAATATTACATATAGTGTATATATGGTATATATGTTATATAAAAATAATCAAAAGTGAAATGATGAACATATGTTAGGTTTTTCACCCTCATAGACTTCTCCATTATAATATCCATGAGCATCCCATCTCAGTGCAAATCAATCCTAATTTTTCGTCTATTTCATATCTAAACCTAGAATGACCGGTATGTATTTTGTGATCTTACTTTAAAGTTTCACCAGGGAGCTATTAGAAAACCTATTACTTATTGTAAACCTACTCTGCTCCAGACAATGTGCTACACAATGAGGTGAAAGGATCCAATAGGATATGACCTTTGACTTTAATGAGGGGACCAAATGTTAGTGTGTAGGAAGAAGGTTCAGGTATCTGTGAAACTACAGAACTCTGTAAGTGCAAGGATGGAAAATACTGCTGCATATTGGGGAATAGTAAAGATATCAGGTATGATCATTGCTTATAAATATCAAAGATGGCTTCTCAGAAGAGAAAATACTTCATGTAGATATTCCAGGATGAATAAATGTTGTAAAATGAAGGGAAGAAATTGTGTGCGTGTGTGTGTGTGTGTGTGTGTGTGTGTGAGTGTGATAAGTTCTAAGTATGAAAATACCATTAAAACAAACAAGGTAGAGATTGGAGTAAAGGGCTGGTGACATGACGCATAGGAATATAAAGTTAGTACATGCAATTGGACTCTGACAAAAATTATGATCTGTGTAATGTGGGGTTTGATGGTTAATTTAATGTTTTCATTTGAATACGTCAGTGAATGTCTGGATACTGGTTAAACATTTCTGGGTGTGTCCCTGATGTTTGGAGAAGAGATTAGCATTTTGAATTGGTGGACTGAGTAATTGGTGGACAGATGGCCCTCCCCAATATGAGTGAGTATCTTACAATCTGTTGAGGACCTGAAAAGGACAAAATTCAGAAGGTTGAATTACCTCTACGTGACTACAAGAGCTGGGACACTGATCTTCCCCTATTTCCAGCGATGCTAGCTCTCAAACTTTCAAACATAGACTGGAATTTACACTGTCCACTCTCTGCCTCTTAGGCCTTTTGGCTACACCACCACCACTGCAACAACCCCAGAATGCAGACCCCAGTAATGAGGCTTTTGGGTCCTCACAGTCATCATATGAGTCAATACATAATAAATATCTTCCCACATATAAGAGATTCTTACACATATGATTGATATAATTGTTCCTGTTTCTCTGGAGAATCTTAACATATATGTGACACTAGAAAATTTAGATACTATCCTGGAGCTTGGGTAAATGGAGCCATTAAAATATCCATCATAGTCTTTCAGCCAATGAAGGTATTTGAAATCATATTTTATGCATCTAACTATGAATTCTTTTTTATTTTTAATTTGAGGACCCTTCAATTTTATATATTTAGGAAGCATCTTTGGGAACAAAAATGTGGAAGATCTATGGGCACAAATATTTTACAATCTTCTAATCTCTCTGGTTAATCATAGTTGTATGGATAGTTTTGATACAGAAAATGAAATAGGAAAGTTGCTGAAAAGACATAGAAACCAATCAAATAATTTGTTTCTATTGCAAATGCTCCCACATAATAACATATGCAACCTGGAATGGGTTACAGACAATACATTTTCTGATTAGATAGGAATAAGAGAAGGCCACAAGTTTTAAGTTACAAGTCACAGTTGCACAATACTTATAATCACACATAATTAACTGAGAAGAATTTACATTTCACTCTAATATCCAGTAAAGCTGATAACTTACTGAATTTAGTGACTCACTCATGCAAGGCATGGTATATTTACAGATTTTTCTTTTTTCTCCTGCAGCAGGTGGAGATACTAGCTTTGGGGTAGAATGAGGAATTCAGCAGAGAAAATTATCCAATCTTGTCTTTCTCTAGACTTTGTGTGCATCGTGTTAAGAAATCTTGTATCTTCATTTCAGCTTGCCTTAGGAGAAATCATCTGCCTTCCAGAGACAAAGTGTATTTTTGCATACCTATCTGATAAAAATGGAAATGTTCTAGGCCTTAAACTCTTTTAGGTCTCAAATTAAGTCCTACACCTAGAGTTAATGCCATACTTCCTCTAACCATCTTTTGCTCAATTTTCTTGCATTATTTTTGTATAGCTCTCAAGGTTATAGAACATACTACATGATGTACTTTAAACTTTCAACTTTCATAAAAAGAAACATGGAAAAAGAAGCCCCCAGTCCTGGTCCCACCAAATAAATTCATTCAGCAACAACTTAGGGACAAATTGTCATTGTAAGAAACCAGAAAATAATTGAAAGGAGTCTGAACCCCAGAAAATTGGAAGAGAAAACTCCTGGAGCTAAGGTGGAAATTTGAAATCCTTATTCTAGAGACTCCAATCCTAACACTGTGCTATACAATCAGGAAGATAACTTTCATTTCCAGCTTTACCCAGGAGAGATGTGGATGGGTTTCACACTCCATACATCAATTTTCCAAAGGAACTGCCCAGAACATTGTCTTCTAGATCATCAATCTTAACCTCTGAAATGTTTAGCAATCCAGCCACAAACAGCAGAATGCAGGCAAGGGGCCAGTTTGGTTTTGACTCTTCACCTCAGCACAAAATAAATGAAACAAAAAATTACTAGGTGAACAAAGAGACCAATAGAACAGAATAGGGAGTCTAGAAATAAATCTGAACACAGGAAGTCAACTAATCTTCATCAAGGTTGAATACACAATAGGGGAAAGGGTCGTGTGTTCAACACAGGATGCTCAGAAAATTGGGAATGTACTTGTAAAGGATGAAATGAATCCCTGTTTTATGCTTTAAAAACAATTAACTCAAAATGAGTAAAAGACTTAAACATCAAAATGAAAGCTAGAAAAATTCATTGAAAAACATGAAACATCTTCTAGATCTTGGGCTTCATGACTATCTCAAGGATAAATTACAGAAAAAACGAGCAACAAAAAATCCAAAAAATAAATGGAACCACATCAAACTAAAAAGTTTTTATAGAGCAAAGGAAACCCTCAACAGTGTAAATAGGGAGCTATATTAGTCTTCTTTTATTACTATAATGAAATACCTAAATATGGTAACTTTATGAAGATAACGTTCATTTATTTCAAAGTTTTAAAGCCTGAAAGTGTAAGATTGCTCTGGCACATTGGTTCCACCTCCAGTCACAACCAAATGGCACCTTGAAGCGTGTGTGAAAGTAAGGGATCATATCACAAAACCAGCAGTCAAGGAGTTACTGAGGACTCAGCTTTGTGATTATAACATCATTCTTTCAAAAGAGCTCAGCACGCCCATGAGGGTCACCTTAATCTCTTCTTACAACAGCTGTCTTATGACCTAAGGATCCCCGCACAGTCCACAGTATTAAAATTCCCACTACCTTATACAAATCCTTGGTGGGGATTAAACATCTAACATACAAACTCTTGGGGAAGAGTTGAGACCTTGTCCAAACCATGGCAACAACCAATGGAATAGCAGATAGATTTTCACATCATATATCTGATAAAAGCTTAATCTAAAAAATATATAAAGATTTCCTGAATCTCAAAAATTGAAAACAAAAATATAAACAAAATACCAGTTTAAAAGTGAGCTCAGGATTTCCATATACATTTATCCAAAAAGAGATGTACATATACCCAACTTTTCTATGAAGAAACGCTTAACATCACTAATCATCAAGGAAGTGAAAATCCAAACCACATTGAGATATCACCTTACAGCTTTCAGAATGACTATTATCAAGAATAAGCAATGTTATAATTTGTGTCTAGATATCCCACCAAAGCCACATGAACTTGTAGGTGGAACTTTTTGAAAGTGGATGGAGCTAGGGTGTGTGATGCTGGATTAGAGTGTGTGATGTTGGGATTAAGAATGAGTATGGCTAATGGAAGCCCCACTCTGGATGTGAGCAGCACTAATCAGTAGGCTTGTAGCCTGGATGAAATACAAAGGAAAAGAAAGAAGATAGTCTTGTTGCTGCCGCTGCTTGATGGCCCCCTGCCTTCTGCCTGTCTCACCATGAACTGTTTCTCCTCTGTGATACCCCTATGCCATGCTACCTTCCATGGAGCCAGTTGACTATGGTCGTAAACCTCTACAAACTGTGAGCTAAATTAACCTTTCTTACCTTAACTCATCTCAGCAACAAAAATAATTGAGACAGATTTTGTTATAAGGAGGGGGCTCATTACTGTGAAGGTATTTGACCATGTGGTTCAGGAGCCTTTAGAACTGGTTTGCAGGAAGAGTTTGGAAAGATTTGTAGATGCTGGCTGAAGAAATAGCCTTAGAATGCTGTAAGCTGTACTTGGTGAGAGATTCTGGTCAAAGCTCAGAACACTTGAATGCTGATAGAATTTCATCTGGTAAATACTAAGGCCAGGAGGTTTCAGTTAGGAACAAGGATTGCATTGACTGTTTGACTCCAGATCACATGTGTGATGCTTTGACAGAAAATTTGTCTGTATTTTTCTCTTGTCCAGAGACTTTGCTTGAAATTAAGAATCATGGCAGTTAACTAATTAATTTGGTAGAAGAACCTTAAAGGCAGTCTAATGTTGAGATGATTGTGTAGCTACTGGTGGGGACTTTTGCCAGATATATACTGAATAAAAAGAGTAAAGAGCCTAGCAGAATGATTAAAACATGTTGAGTTTAGCCAGAAAGAAAGATCCAGTAATGTTATGGCTTGCAAAGATGGATCAGAGGACTTCTTTTTTTACTGAAAAGGAACAAGACAATGGAAAAGACAGACTGAGGACATCACAAGAACCAGCAGAACTGTCCCCCTTTGCAGCCTCAAAATTGCAAAAGTAAAAGGCAGAAGAGAGCCTTAGAGCACTGTGTTCCAGAATGGTGACAGCCTAGAGAATTTGTTCTTTGAGATTGGGTTCAGAGTACCAAGGAATCCAGGCATTCAAAACCTATATTATACCCCTACAACCAAAAGAGAAGGAAGTCTGGTTACTACTTCACCAAGGGCAGACCTTGATATCATTCATGTGGTGCTGGTGTTAGGTGCATGCAGAATCTAAGAGCTGAGGGGTCAGGATGACTTGCATCTAGATTTTAGAAGGCCTGTGAGGTCAGACAACATGCTAAGAAGCCTATGTAAGAAGCTGTGTATGTGAAGTCAAAGATGCAATGGAGACTCTAGAAGGTTAGAGAAGCCAAGAACATGACAGATCACTTGAGGAAAACTGCAGTGAGGGAGCAGATCCTGCCCAAAAGAGAAGCCATGGGAGCTACAGCAACTGGCACTGTCATAGGGGCAGAGCCACCTAAGCCCTTTAAAGTTCACATCTTGGCACAATTTACCACAGATGTTGGACCTTTAACCATGGGACTTAATGCTGGCCCTGCTGGATTTTTGACTTCTTTTGGACCCATTTCTTTCTATTTCCCTGTTTATATCTTTTGGAATGAGAAAGTTTATCTTGTACCATTGTATGTTGGAAGTGTTTTACTGTCTTTCCATTTGGGGCTCACAGCTAAAATTTTTGCCTTACATCTCAGAGGAGCATTTAGACTTGGGTGTTTCAGCAGTTCTTAAACTGTTAGGACTTTGGCAACCCTGAAAGAAGCAATAAGTGTTGGGAAAAAAACAAAGAAATTTAAGCATTTGTATAGTGTTAAATGGAGTGCAAAATGTATCAAAAAAGAGAAATATTTTATGGTCCAACTGTTCCACTTCTGGACATTTATTTAAAACAATTAAAAATCAGGATTTGTGAAGACATATTCACACTCTCATGTTCATAGTCAAGATATAGAAGCAATTCAACTGTCAAGTGATAGACAAATAAAATGTGGTATATAAATGCTATGTAACCTTTAAAAACAAGGACATTGTGTCATTTGTAGTGTATGAATGAATCTGAAAACATTATGCCAAGTAAAGCAAGATAGTCACAGAAAGACAAATGCTATGTTTCCACTTATATAAGATGGTAAAATTTATACAATCAAAAGTGTTGAGTAATACTGGAAGTCAGGCTGAGAGGAAGAAATGGGGAGTTATTAATTCAGGGGCAGAGAATTCCACTCAAGTAAGATGAGTAAGTCCCCCAAGATCTGCCTTACAGGACTAAATTGGTCAGTGACAATGCGTTTGATGCTTAAAAATTGGTGAGGCAAGTAGATTTTATGTTAAATGTTCCTATCATGACATAAAAAATGACTCAAGGGGTGAGATTTGAGTTCGGAAATTGAATTTAGGGTGTCACAGAGGAAGCAGCCTGCTCTAACAAGATGTGGAGGTAGAGCGTCCTCCCAGAAGAAGCAAAGCAGAAGAGACATACTCCAAGGCAAGCTGAATCCAAGCTTGTTCTAGGAAAAATAACAAAGAAGGTGAAGGAGGGAGAGGACTAAGAGGCAAGAGAGGAAGTGACGCACAGGAGAGGATGCAAAGACACTGCGGCTGCGGCAGAGAGAGGGAAGAGGAGCAGGAGGAGGCTGGGGCGGGACCCGACTCCTTTCGTGTTGGCCCCTCCTCCTTTCCTGCTACGCCTCCATTACGAATCGCTGCTTCTTTCTCCTCCTTCCTCAACACCACTCGCAGAAGACCTTCTCATGGAGAAGTTCACAGGAGATTTAGATTCAATGGCAAAGACGAGGTACGAAGAAGGAGAGGTGGTTAATCCATAACCAAGCGTTCATCACACTCCCTCACTGCAGTTGCTGCAGACAGTTTTTGATGTTCCCTATATTTTTTGGTCCCCTGCATTTAAACTGTCAGAACCATTTCTTTGTCTACCACTGACTCTCTGGGGGCAATTCTATAGTCCAAGGCAGAGTGGATTAAGATCTCTCTTGTTCTGACCCATTTGGACTATGACTGCAAACATATCTATTGAATTCTTATAATTTTCGTTTTATTCCCTGGGAGGAATCTTTAAATCAGCTTTAAATGTCCTGAGTTTCTTCCCTATTACATTTTCTCTCACTTGCTTTGCTTTGCTTTCTTTCTTTCTCATTTACCATCTCTTTTCATTGTACATAGAAGTATAAATAATATTTCTTGGGGAAAAATAGAATATGCCCTTTGATAGTCACCTTGAGACTATGTCTTTTTCTTTTCTTTGTTTCTACTGTTCTAGCCACAAAGCTGAGCTTTGATGTCTGTGGCTGAAGCTAAGCTCTCACTGTTCATCAAGTCAGTGTAAAAATAGACTTATAAAAGTCATACAACTTCCTGTGAACTCCGGCACTACCAAGCCAAAGTGAATCACCTGTCAAATTTAATATGCCAAGTTGAGACTGGTCTGTCCTTTGGTTTTCTGCTTTTCCAGGTAAGGCTGAAATGTGTTTTTATTTGTCAAATTGTTTGTATATTATAAATAGTTTACTCATATCTTTTGCCTCCACACTAGAAAAGTTCTCAACTTATTGAATAATTCGATTGGATAATTCTACTCAGGCAGAACCCTGGTTTTTTTTCTCTTGTGAAGTTTTAAATATTTTTAAAATTTTTGACAGAGAATAAAAAATAATTAAAAAATTATAAATGTTACAAAATTTCCCTAAACAAGATGATAGGAATTCAACAATGGTTGTTATATTGCATATTGTTGTCTTCAATTTGGTTGTTCAGATTACCAGAAATAAGCATGAAAATTGGTCAAAAAAATTAAAATGAAGAAAAAAAATTAAGTATTAACTGTTCATTTCAATAGACCAGCTATGAAAAAGGTAAACTTGAGGCTTTTGTAGGTTAATGGATGCAACCAAAAATCGTACTCATAAGTGAAATAAATCAGACTCTCATGTGTAAACATCATCTTATCTCCCTAGTGTGAGAACCTAAAAGAGTAAATAAAATTGAAAAGGTACAATGGATGCTGTGAAAGGGAAAGAAACTGCTGAAAGGAAAGGAACATCTGGAAGGAAGGAGAGAAGAAAAAAGGAAGGGAAAAATATATGTGTACATACACAGGATAGCTGGGATAATTATACTGCTGCCTTCTATTGGTCTACTGAAAGGAACAGTTAACCTTCTGAAGTTTTGATCGCTCCCTCACTGAACATGGAGCATAGAGACTTGGTATTGTATATTGGTTCCTTCTCCCAACATCTATGTAACCATCAGCAAATTTATCACCAGTGTTAGTGTCCACCACTATAAATTGGATACATGATCTGACCATCCTGCAGGTTTACTGCAAAGACCTGGAAGTTTGTTAAAGACCTGGTAAACTCTAATATGCTATCCAGTATAAGTTGTATTTTCCAAAAATACTCATCTTTTACTTCATGGTTCAAAGCCTCAATTAGGTTTCTATTAATACTTTCAATATCTTCCTTATTACATCAGAAGGAAAAAGCTTTTTGCAACAAAAAGGTCACAAACAGCTGCCATTTTCATGGATCCTGATTTTGTAAGTTGTATATAACCTTGGAAGCATTGGGTAACTTCACTGAGTGTCAGTCTGGTTGCTAACAATGTGTTTGCTTTTATGAACATACCACCCACTGCTAATTATGAAATTGTACAAATTAGTAGTGAACAGTGAAAACTTAGCAAAAGACAAAAAATTACCATTGCATTTATTTAGAGAGTTTCCACTGTGCTGTGTAAAATCTTGGACATGTGATAACATCACAAACAACACATCTCAAAGAAAGTTCACTTATTTCTCACCAAGTCACTATTACATTCCCACTTTCTATACAGAGACTCAGTGTCCTAAACCTCAACACATGAATGATGTTTCTGCTCTTGCTCTCCTTCACATCCTGTCAGTAACTGAGCCCTGTTAACTCCAATGATTAAATAGTTTCAAAATCCTCCCACTTTCAGCTGCTACTCTTCTGTGTTTAGATTCTGAACAATTACGCTATGGATGATCACCATCGGCCTTTCTGATCTGCCTTATTTCAATTTCTTTTCACTGTATTTTCCCATCTACCACATATTTAACAGACTTAATCTTCCCAAATTGAAATCTACTGCAACTCTTTCCTTCATGAAGTTGTATTAGACATGATTCTGGAAGCACTCTCTGGGAGAGTTTCTGCTACTTTCATTGTGAATTCAGTGGGGTTATCTCTTAGCTATTCAATTTCTTTGCATGGCCATGAGGATGCACCTTTTAGCTCTCTGGCTGCAGGCAAGATAATATGGACTAATTGCCTCATGGTGGCCTCTGAAGTAGGCCACTGCATGTATGCTGAGGCCATGTAGACATTTGTAGGAAATTACTGAAAACAGCATGAAAAATAATGTGAATCCTGGGATTTACAGACTCCTATGAAAGTGCACTGCACCCTGGAGAGTCACCACTGGTCTTGCAGAATGTCCTCAGATTCTGTACTCTTTCACTTCATGCTCTTTTCTTCCTTTTCTCCTTCCTGGAAACTAGACTTCCACTGCAATTCCATGGAACAACTGGCCTACCAGAGTTCCTCTCTATTTTCCTCAGAGGTATTTTCCACGACAAATTCCTTGCACATTGAACCATGTCTTGACATTTCCTTCTTAAAACATCTTGAAGAACCACTTCATGTGTAAAATGGATGTAATAATGGTACCCACTTTATGCAATAACTAAGACAGCCTAAAATTATAGATAAAAATCACTTACAATAGTTTATGGTATCTAAGGATACTTTAAAATTGTTGCAATTATCATTCTTCATTTACTACTCATCTCCACATAGCATTTTTATGGGTCAATTTCTTTTAAATATCCATGATCACTTATATTAAATAATTACTTTCCATTGAAACCATGGAAAGTAATATTTATGCACTTCAGTTCAACTCTGAAATCATCACCTGTGAATGACTTTTCTAACTTAATGTCCTCATCTTCCTATAGCCCAGGTATACTACATCCCCTCTGCATGGAGCCAGGGATGATTTACATGCACTGTATTCTCTTCAGAGCCTGAGTGCTTCAAGGACTTGTATTTTTCATATCTTTTTTTAAATCTCTAGTACTGCGCACAATATCTGGCACGTTATAGGGGGTAGGAAACAATTTTTACTTCTTACATGATTGGATTCTTGTGTATGTGCTTCATGTTGATTTGGTAGCAATACAGGAACAAAACTGGCCATATTATCACTTATGCTGGAGCAGCTGAACTTCCTTTGCTTGAATAGAATCTGTAACACTTGAGGCTTGTTATATTTTTCAGTATCAACCACTAACACAAAGGCTAAGGTGTCTGAAATCCAAGTTAAATAGCCGTCCTTGGTTTTAGTGGGAAGGCACTGCTCATGAAAAATAGATGCCACTCTTTCATAAATCACTTTGCCCTTCTACAAGTTCCTTCAGGTTCCAACAGGCTGTAATTCTAAGCCAAAGTCAAGCAGAAGCTACAGAAAAAATCAACACTACTCATTGTCTCACATTTTTATCTTGTTCTTTCAGCAAGGAATTTAAGGGGAAAGCCTTGAAAAGATGAGATGGAAGCAGGAAAGATCTGCTGCATCTCTTCAAATACGTGCCCCACATTTGTGTCCCGGGGGTCCTTATGTCAGTCTTCGTATCATTTCACAGACTTAGTTATTGCTGCTTGTGTCAAAGCTAGTAAATGAGTGATGACAAATATAAGAATCTCCAGTTTTGTTTATTCACTGAACATATTTGTTCAGTACTGTTGCAGGGACAGAGTGTACACTAATTTAAAAAAGACAAAATCAAAGCAAAGCAAACAAACAAACAAACAAACAAACCCATTGCCTACATAGGTTTATATCCAGGTGGAGGAGACAGACCTCAAGAGATTCATCTCCACCAAAGTCATGTCTGTTGAGGTTAGGGTATAAAGATCTAGCTATTTCAGTAGGAGGCTGGACTGTACTAACAGGTAGTGTTTTTCCAGATTTCCTCTGTCTTGAATTGAGGTTACCAAAGCTTATTTTTAGCTATACTTCTCCCTTGCCTGACATTGCTTTTTTGTCCTCCTTTACATAGATTTTGCTCACAAGTATTCTATAATAAATGTTCTGGGGGCCTGGGGTATAGCTCAGTGCTATGGTGCCTGCCTGGAAAGTGTGAGGTCCTGAGTTTGATTCTTGGTACCAATAAATACATAAATAAATATTCTGTCAATACATTCTGTCTCAGTGTCTACCTCAGGAGCATCCATACTAGCGGGGGAAGAAGATACTACTTTGGGAATGATTGTTTTATTCTGTTAGCCACTCATATTGGTTTCAATGTTCAAGGCCTAGAAATGGACAGATGAGTGGGAATGGAGACAGGTCCAATTTCCTGGCCTAAACTAGCTAGAAAAATCAGAAATACCTTCAGCTAATACAGAGAGTGATAAGAAAGAAAAGCAGAAGACCAAAGAAGGAGAGATGTATCAGGTAATCGTATGGGGCTGGAATTACATGGAGCAAAGCAAGCCACTTTAAAAACTCCTGTGGCACCATGGACAAATGCAGATTTTTTAACAATATTGATGCAGGGCATGCAATTTTATGCTGTTGGCTTTATCTTATGTATATTATTCCTTTACCTTGTTTATCATTTAGTTACCTTGTTTATCATTAGTTATTATGGTTATCAACCATAATAAATATTCAGAATCCTAGTAAGAGTCATATCCAAATTCATAAATTGTAAAACAGGCAGGAAGGTGATTATTTTTACTGTATTACATTTATTGAGGTCAAGAACTTAGAGTCACAGGTAACCATAAACTCCTCTGAAGGTGCAGAATTTAATAGGATCCACAGGTTTAGCAGGATTTGAATTATACTTTTAAGTATTTGCTTTATCCTCTAGATTGCGCCTTTTTTCCTTGCCATTTGATCCAAATTTAATCAATTTTACCTGAACAATTCTTATTGGCTGATGATAGTTTTGCCCTATCTCATGCCCCCCTTGAGATTTCCCCCCTCCCCCTCCCCAATTTGGGCCCGCCTCACCTCTTGGTTATGCTCTATAAAAGTCCCTAGAAAAGACAGAGTCTTGGGCAACCCCCTTCTGTCCCTCTCTTGGACAGAAGCTTTCTTTCTCTCAATAAATATATTCTGCTCTCAGATTGGGCTTTTCTGTGATAGTGTCAGTCGTGATGAAATTATCATGTTCATGATTAATACTTTTCAAATATTTGTGTCAGTTATTATATATAATCATGAGTGGATACATTTCATTGTAGAGATCTCTTCTTTCCCACTGAACTCATTCTCTCCACTGTAAGTCAGTGTCTATATTTTATTTTTAAATTTGTGTCACTCTCCTTTTTCCCAGAACAATCCTTGATCTATGCTAATCGGTTAGGTTTGGACAGAAATTCTAACAGTCATTTTGTGCTAAAACAATGTGCAGATCCAAGTTATCAGTGGATTGCCTGTCGGCTCTTAATCTATACCTCAGACATGGGTTATGAGATTATTTCTTCTTTCTTATCTGGCACAGTACTAAGGCTTTTTAGTAGAGAGCATTAGAGAAATAATGCAAGAGGAAGAAGAGAGTTTCTTTTCTGACCTTACTGTGTTCACCTGGCAGAATCTTGTACTGCACTTGGCTTATTCTGTACCTGGATCCTGTCGCCAAGCAGTTTTCCCAGTGGCTTCTGTAGCAGTGCAGCTGACCCAGCACCAGGCCATTGCAGTGCACCGTCAACATCACCTGGTGGCCAGTTGTTCTTCTCTTAGACAGGTTTATGTTGATATTTCCACTGAGACACTTACCTATGAAGAGCTTTGTGTAGGACTATATAGCGCAGATTTCCAGAGAGTTCCTCTGGAACAGAGGCTTGTCTGTTATATAGTGAGCCACTGATGAAACTTCCCTAAGAAAGGGTAAGTCTCATCTCTGAGGTGTCTAGCTTGGGCTCTGTATCAGTCCTATGGATAGTGACCACTCCTTGTGTCTCCTTTTCCTATCCCTTAGAATTTACTTTAACTCTTGCCAATTCTGCACTGTACCAATATTCTTCTGTCATTAGTGATTCTTTATACTACACTCACCTTGTTCAGATTATTGTGTGGTTTCTTTCTCCCAATTTAACTGTGACTATACAGTAGTAAGTTCAGAATTAGAGGTTCAAGAACAACTCTCAGCTGATGGTTCATATTTCCAAATACTTACTTTATAAATTTCAGATGTTTTCCATGTAGTTCATAGTATTCAAGAAGCCTGAAATCTAGAAGAAACTCACATTAACTTGCTATAGCCACAATAACAGGGCCTTAGTAGAGAAAATATTAGCAAATATCACAGTGGTCAAAATGTTTCTGATTGTTAAGTAGAATGAATTTAAATTATATTTATTTGTATTTTTAACTATGAGACTTTCTCACCATCTGTTTCATGTCTATGCGAAACATGCACCTTGTTATCACTTAGATCTAGACATCCCCCCAAACCCTCATGCACTCAGAGGGCAGGGTATGTAAAGGTGATTGGATCATGGAGGCACACACTGATCCATGGATTCATTCACTAAAGAGTTCAACAGCTGGCTGCTGTCTTAGGTGGAGCCTGGTCAGAGGTGGATCACTGGGTATGTACTCTGGAAAGGTATATCTCCCTCTCTGGCTTTTCCTTTCTCGCCTGCTTGCTAGCCTCCATGCAGTGAACGCACACTTCCCTCACGCCATTTTTGTATTGGAGCCTGTCAACCATGGACTGAATCTTCTGAAACTATGAATCATAATAAACTTCTCCTCCTCTAAGTTACATGTATTGGGTATTGTTTTTCAGAAACAAGAAAATTGACTAAGACAAACCCGTGGGAGGTGTGAGAAGTGGATCAAGTATATGTTCCAAAATCTATTTCACTCTTTTTTATAGCATCTCACCAAAAATGTACTTATCAGGTACATGTTAAAGAGTTGCCTTTAGGATAAGCTAGTTCCATCATTCTCCATCTTAATTACTAGACCAGCTTCATCATTCCCTGGGAGCTAGTTAGAAATGAAAATTCTAAAGCCCTTCCCAATCTACAAACTACTTTCTTTATGAGGTCTAATAATCTGTACTTACCAACCTCTTCAATTTATCCCAAAACACAGTAGAATTTGATGGATATTGATATAGCTTCAGACCATAATTTTAGAGGTGAAGAAACTGAATCTGAGAAAATTCCAAGAATAAACAATTTGCAAGGAACAAAGCAAATGTACTGGTTCAAATGAAATTGTTTCCAGGCTCTTTATTCTCTGCCCCACTTTTAGTTGGAGTCATTTTGAAGTTTGTATCAGTTCTCATCATTTTGGGTATATGACAGGAAAAAACTGAATTTGAATACAGACTGGATAGTCCTTCCTAAGTCTACTAAGATAGGTATTAGAAAGAATAACTTAGTGCTTTAGGGATGAGATAGCATCTCATATATGGTAAGTGCTGTGTCTCTAGGGTGTTCAAACATCAGGAAAATGAGCCATTGGTGGATTATGGACCCCAATACAGAATGAAATTTACACCAGAATAGATAGCCTTCGGGAGCCATTTATTTATGAGATATTTGTAATTTTATGAACCCATAATATGATATATGCTATTTTATTAAGGAATGTAGGGATTTCCTCGGGGAGAAGTGTCCTGAATCGAGATGAAATTCTTCTGGGCTCTGCTGCCCCCCACTTCCACTCTCTCCATAAAAACCTGTGCTAGGCCAGATGCTTTTCCTTTCGTTTTCCATTTAGGTGGCATTTTCAAATATAGAAAACAATTTTGTAAACTCCCTGCCGTTTCTGTTTTGCTTAGGCGCCACAGAGGCCCAGATAATTTATGGAAAAGCAGCACCTGTGTTTTCACCAGGAATGGCTTTCACAACATTGATGAATTTCAAATGAAGGGCATTTACCTCATTCAAGTTAAATGGAAAGCAAGTTCTCTCTCCATTTCCAGAAACTGATTGCAGAATGTGCTTGAAAACTATTTTCTTGTCCCATAAAAACATTAAACTGAGTGTAAACATCTCATACCAGGCTATACCCTTTGAGGCAAAGGGAGAGAGTAGGCTCAAGCAATTTTATCAAAGGAAGAAATTCTAGGGTTTACGTTTTCTTAGAGTGTCACCAAGATTGATTGATTCATTCATAGGATAAGTTTATGCTCATTACATGAACAATTTTTGAGTACTTACTATAGCTGAAGTTACACTAAGAAATGACTACATTTTATTTGTGTCAGGAACACATTAGATTTCAGTTCAATGTGCAAGACTGAGCATATGAGTTTACCTGTGCTATAATCTAAAACATTGGTTTGCAAAATATGGCCTGTGGACCTGCCTTCTCTGTTTTGTAAATAAAGTTTTATTGGAACATTTCCACAGTTTCTTCCTAGATATGCTTTAATGATGCTCTGCTTTTCTGTGTGATACTTTTTTCTCTGAATTTCAGTTTTGATAGTTTTTATTGCTAAGCCTTCCTATTACCAATCTTCTGCAGTGTTTAACATTCCATTGGTCTCATTTTTCTAATTAAAAGTTGTTTTTTTTTTTTTTTTTACCTAGTGTTTTATTTCTGTAATTAAAATCTGGATTTCTGTGTGTGTGTTTCATCTCTTAACATTTTTACCTGGTCACTTTGGCTGATTGCTCTTATTTCTTCACTTTGAATCATATTTTCTTGCTTCTTTGTCCATGTGGTAGTATTTAATTATACATCAGATCTCTTGAATTTTACCTTGCTGAGAGTTTAATCTTATTATATGATGAATGATTCTTCTCTTCCTACAGATATTTATGACTTCATTCCAGGATGTTAATTTGAGAACCAGGTATTATTGTCTGAGAGGATCATAGAAAACTGTATCTGATGCCCAGTACACAGTGCTAGCAATAGTATCTGTTTCTGCTAGTTAGGCTGAGAAAATGCATAATTCATAGAAAAATAGCTAGCCGCACAAAGCACAGATATAAATTTCCCCACTACTGAGCAAGACCCATTTGATGTGCTGTGCTCAATCCCCAGTTAATCATCAGGTTTTCCAAGCTTGCTAGCGAGAGCAGGCGCCATCCCTCTGTTAGCACGGGCCACTGACACTGCTCATCCTTCCTAGGGTTTTGCAGTACACCCACAAGGTTCTGCTTCTTCTGCTTCCCAGCACTCAGCTGAGGCCCTGCAGGTGTCCTCTGCAGCCCTGGAGAGCTTTCTGTGAGCCTTTCCTCTCAGGAAACTTGTCTTGCAAGCTCTTTCCTATCTCCTGGACTATGGGTTTGAATCCCCCATAGTTACTTGATTCTCTGACCCTGTGCTATGGGCTGAATGTATAGCAGTCCAGGCACTCATTGACTTACTGCACTTGTCTTGCAAAGGACAAGATCATTGTTCATTCTTGCCTTATTTCCATTGTTTCATATATTCTGTGTTTGTTTTCAGGAAGGAAAGTGCGCCCAGTTCCTGGTATTTCCTCACAGATGGAAGCAGAAGGAAAGGTCTTGAGATGATCACAGGGTTACATAGGAAAGAGCTTGGATGACATGCTGAAGAACTAAAACTTCTCCAACACAAGGTTTTCTCCTTGTACCACATGATGACAGTCGCCTCTGCCCACAGAATATTTGTCTGTTCCTTTCAAGTGCCACATTGATTTTGTTTTCTATGCAACATCTAATGAAAAAGTTGGGGAGGAATCATTCTTAGACACTGAGTTTCCAAGATGGTTTCTAAGAAGCGTATTTGGTTGTATCATTCATATCCAGATAAAACAGGAATCAGAAGGGAAAAACAATGAGTTTGGGAATAAAGCACAAAACAACCAAGAATCTATCTTGAAATTACTGGAGAGGTGGTCAGGACAGAAAAGTCCATAGAATTTTTCACTGTTAATCCCGAAAGAGTTCAATATATATACTATTTGCTATTCGAGGTATATACATACCATCTCTCAATGAATAGCTGATTTTATTTTGCACATGAAGAACAACAGTCAAAAATGATTTATCATGCATGCTACAGAAAAGCCTGTGAATGATGACCCCCGAGTAAGTCTTCTACCTGTTTGCCCTTAGAGGACTAAGTCCCCTTTTTGAAAGCATCCCTGGCAGTTGTGCAAAGATTTGGCAAATACGTTATCAAATGTAATAATTTCTGTTATGTTTTGGGGTTTTGCAAGGGAAACAACATAATACAGTACACATATTTTATAGATTATTTACAATAGTCACCAAAAGAATCATATACAAATGAGTGCAGGAAATCCAACCACACACTAAAGAATCTGGCTGAGGGCCTGGATCCCATGATAATGTCCTTCATGAGTCCAGCTGAAGACCTAGAACCCATAACAATGTGTCATATAGGCCTGTTTCATGAAACTGTGCTGGGAAGGCCCAAAGATCAGTGGTGGCATCTAGAGTCTGTGCCAGCGGGATGAAGGATCTGTGCTAGCAGGCTGAGGGATCTGCACAAGAGCCAGGGAGTGATGTTCAAAATAAGAACCAAAGCTCCCCTGAAAAGTACCACACCATCCTCAGCAACAATGGGGTCCCAAGAGCTTCGATGATGAAGACAGCTGAGTTTCCATCCAGGAAAGCTAATGCACCAAACTTATCCAGGAGACTGAGCAGTGCACTATCTTCCAGAGCCAGGAAACAATGCTCAAACTGAAGAACAGAGCTCCCCCAAAGTGAACCAAAGCTATCCTCAGTGCCAACAAAGTCTCAAGTTCCTTGGAGGAAGAAAACAGCTGAGTTCATCAAGAAAGCAAGCAAGATGAGCTCCTCCAAGAGAATCAACAGCTCCTTACAGCTTCTACCAGTTCCTAATAGCCTTCTCCCTTTTTCTCCTGTTCTGCCTCTCATGCTGCTGGCACCAAGTCTCAGGTGGGCCTCCCACAGCTAGCACCATGCTGGCTCAGCTCAGCTGGGTGTTACAAGTTGACCATCCATTGTGAATCCATCACAGTTTCTAATTAAACTGCTTCAATAAAACTGTGTAATCTGAAAAAAAAATAGCCCATACACAATAACTGTGTTTGTTCTCCTGTGTTGTACACAGACAAAGAAATTGCTCATACTTGCTGTGTGGCACACTGTCCCACCTTCAGTGTGGGGAGCATGGAGTGTTTCTGGAAGAGACTTCAGAGATGAGAGATTACTTCGGACACAGCAAGCCTTCTGCCTCCGGTTACACTCAGACAGTGTAAGGGGATGTTTTAGATGATTTTATCAGGGTGTCCACAGCAAAGTCTACTTCTGCTAATCACTGTATCACTAGTTTTTTATAGAGAGAGCTATAATATGGTAGACATCTAAACATAGAAAGAGAAACATAATGCCATTATGTTTGCCCAATACCTTGAAATTTACAGCACGCGTCCATATGGTTTCTCGCGTGCGTTCTGTAAGTTACTGGGTTTCTCTGATGCTCTTGATATTGCAATCAGTTCCAGAATACAAAGGAGGGGTCAAGAACCACATAATACCCGGAAATTGAGGGAAGAAGAGTTGGGAGTAGTACAATGAGCTACACACAGTCCTTCTCCTTGCTTCTGTTATGCCAGCCTTCTGAGGTCTACGCAGCAGGGTTGGCATCCCTCCACAGTTTTTGCATAAAGTTCACCTTACAGTTTTGCCAGTGTTATGTCATTTATGTAGTTTATAAGAGATCTTGTTCTGGTTAGTTAGGATCCTCTTCTGGTTCTCTTTTTTCTCTTCCAGACAACTTTTGAGAGTTTTATCAGCAAAAGTTCCTAGAACACAGTAACTAGCCCCAAAATCATAAGCAAGATAGCAACTGGCATTTCCCAGGGGAGGCACTAGAATGAATGGTCTACAATCCCATACCTTATTTATCTGCTTTAAAGCTATTGCAATCCAGACTAAATAACAGGATCACTTCTCTACCTCTAATGAAAGCAGTAATTCAATGTGATGAGGTGATAAGATTGCTGCCTTAATTGGTAGTACCTTAGAAAACACAAAGACAATAGAGACAGGCCTGCCGGGTGTGCAGGAAGGCTCTGGCCTGAGTCTCTTGTGGGCTGAGCAAAGACGACACTCTGGCTTTGCTGGATAAAGTCCCCACCTCCAAACGCAGAGAAGAAAAACAAATTCTAAAGGATGCTATTTTTGTGAGATGAATGAGTCTGTGGGTGTGACTAAGGTTTGCCACTTTTCCTGGCTGTGTTTTCTTTACTTTTCTTCTGGATGCAATTCAGGGAAAAAGAAGCAGAAAGTTTTGGTTCTCAGTGAATTGAACTCAGTATGAATCCTATCATAACCCAGGTGGAGGTCAAAATAGCATTTATTGAACCCTTTCATTATTCTGTATTTAATAAACATACATGTGGTGTGTGCATGATTGTTCACTCAGTGCCTTATATTTTATAGTGTTTATGTCTATATATAGTACTACAGTTTTTCAGTGCCATATAAATTAAAACACAAGTTTGTGTGGTGTATTCTTTGTCATCAAGAAGATATCAAGTCCGTATGTTGTACCTGACAGTGTGCTCAGTCCTGGAACACAAAGCATAAAAGATAGGTTGTGTGTATGTGTGTGTGTGTGTGTGTGTGTGTGTGTGTGTGTGTGTGTATGTGGTTATACTTTCACTTATGTGAGAAAAAGGAGAAATTGAGAATAATCACATACACACCCACAGAAACATGCACGTACACACACACATACACACACACACACACACACACATGCAGTTGTTCCTGTTTATGTAAAGTGCAAATTCTAAGACTTTCAGAACTTGGCTTCTAATATACCTCTGCTGGAGTGTACTTGAGAAATTATGCACAGTAAAAAGCAATAACTAAGAAATAGACCAATTCTGACAACATATTATAATAAAAGTTATTTAAACTTATGAAATACTTGCTTCTAGATTTCCTGGTTAATATCTTTCTATGGTTGTTTGTGGGTATTTGAAACCAGGGAAAGCAAAATCACAAAGAGGCTTCTGTATTTTTTTTATATTTACTATGTGACATAGTAACATAATGAAAAGTATTATCATTTCTCCAAAATTTGGGTATAACACTTTCTGTGTTATGATAGAAGAAAAAAAAAGTCATGTTATTATAATAAAACTGTTACATGGGGAGTATCTCAGTATAGAAGACTTTGCTATAAGATATTTTTCCATGCACTGACCCATTTTATTCTACAAACAGAGCAAAACAGAAACAAACACAAATATTGAAGTTAGTCCTATTAAAATCATCCTCAATTTAAACACAAGGAAACATAGACATAAAGACATTTTAAAAGATGTGCATGGTCACACAACTGGCATATAACACTACTGGGATACAAATTCAGGAATTCAGTTCAGAATGAATATTTTACCCACTCTACATTCTGCTGGAAGCAAGACTTCACCAAGTGTATTTGTTTCCTGCTGCTGATTATAACCTTAATGCCTTAAACTGAAGCAAGTTCATTATCTTCCAGCTCTGGACATCAGTATGTCAGTAGGACTGAATTTTGTTCTGGATATCCAAGGTAAGAAACAGCTTTCTTGTCTTTTCTGGATTCTAGTAGATGCTGACATTCCATGTGTAGTGGTCCTTTTCTATTTTTGAAGAACTGCAATGGCCAGTGGACATTTTATTAGATTGCATGCTTCTGAAACAAACTCTCTTTAGCCTTCTGGTATGTTGAGTCCACCTAGGGAATTCAGGGTAATTTCTCCATCTCAACATTTTAATTTAATCACACCTGGAAAGTTCCATTTCTATGTAAGGAAATGATGACACCCAAAGTCTTAGGTTTAGGACATGGACATCACTGAAGGGCCATTATTCTGCCCGTTACCAAGTATCTGAATTCAGCACTTGATGGGAGAAAGTCAACTTGTTACTATTTTTCAAAATGAAAAATATGTACACACACTATATATAGATATATATGCATATCTGTCTATACAGTATGCAATTCTATTTCTAATTATGTTTCTGGAGATTTAGGTGATGGAAATGTTTACACACACAGATATTTACTAGGAAGTTAATTGCATAATTAACTGTGCAGCAAATGTGGACACCCCCTCAGAGCTCATCAGCAGCTTGGAGCAGGGAGCTGAGTGACAGCCCATCCTAGCAAAGGACTCCTCAGCCTCTGCTCTTGGCCTCTCCTATCTCAGTCCGCTGCAGCCCTGTGCCTCTTCCCACAAGCATCTCCATTGTACTTCCTTCAAATCTTTACCAAATTTCGCATTCTCACTCCATCCTCCAAGCCACATGCAAGTTCCACTCTACCAATGCTCATCTTTCTCCTCAGCACTGATTTCCTTGGATGTATTGTACATCCACTTGTTTACATAATAATTATCTCCACTTTTAGGAGAAGGGGAATTTCTTGAAGGACATAGTTTCATTACACAGATTATCATCTTATCTACAGCACTTGAGATAGAGCTTACATTTAACAGGATCTCAAAATTTATAGAAGGAGTGCATGAACCAGGCAGTCATTAAAAAGAGATGAAAAATGTCTAAAATTGGTTGCTAAGTGATCAAAAGGGAGCAAGCTTGACATGTAACTGCAATATTTCTTGGCTATTAATTCCAGATATTTCAGTCTATATCTGTGTGCCTGTAAGCTGTGTAGAAAAACATCTAGAAAGACATGTGTGTGTGTATATATATATATATATATATATATATATACTAGCTGTACATTTTTGTGGGTTTTGCTATATCTTCCTTATTTTTCATTTCACATAAAAATAACTATATATCTTTTATGTAGTCAGAAAAATGTAAAAAGAAAAGTACAGAAATAAACCTGAGTCCAGGTTGGAACCACGTCAAATATAGGGCACTAGAATATCATCTGACCCAAAAAGCCCATTTGTTATGATACTGCCAAGAAAACTACCAAAGTATCAGTAGAAAATAATTTGTACCATAGTATTCAAGGCACAGCGTGTTTATCAGTCAGTTTTCCCATCACTGGGAACCAATATCTAATACTCAGTGTTTAAAGGAGGAGAGGTTCAATTTTGCTCAGTTTCAGAGCAGAAGTATCACGGTGGGAGTACAGTGCAGAGGAAGCAAAGCTGCTCAGAATATAGTCTCCTGGAAGCAGAAAAATGGGAAAAACTGGGGACAGGAGCACACCTTCCACCTCAGCCCCCAGTGACCACCTCCAAAGAACACATTTCGCTATGAACTCATCAACAGATTAACGCGCCAGTGAGTGCATCGTCTAGTGACCCAATCATGTTCAAAAGCCTCACCTCTGAGGACATAAAACTTTTATGAGACATTTTATACCTAAACTAGAGTATCATTCACAGTAGCAAAGAAACTGCAAAAGACCCAAATCTCCCTTAATGAATACTATAATTATAGTGTAGCATTTACAATGCTTATAATGGGATACCAATAAAAATGAACACACTACTAATATGTATGACAGCATCAGTGAGTCTCCTGAACATACTGAGAGCGGATACATGTAAAAAGTGCCTACTGTAGGATTACATTTATGTAGCATTAAAAACAAACAAAAGTTATCACTGATGATGGAAATCCGAAAGTTAATTCCACATACAACTAAATGGAAGGGGTGTGGAGGAATTCCTCGGAGTAAGATGTTCTATATATTGACTAGATGTTTGTACTGGTGTGGAGGTTCAACATGGACCATAAAGATTCACATTATGGTAATACATTTTATTGCTAGCAAATTAGGCCTCCATAAGTTACTGTTGGTATTATGTATTGTTTTGCCAGAAAAATTCAGCTTTTTGATTTCCTTATTTCAGCATCTTACAAAATAAAATAGTTAGAAATTTCCAATGCTATTTCAGTCTTGCAATTCTCCTTCTGCATTCCAGTATCAGTTCCTTTATAATACTCTTTATGACGAAAAAGAACAACTTGTTTATAATGACCCATGAGCAAATTCCTTCACACACATAAAACTTGCAGGAAGTCTCTGGAATTATAAAAGTTTGAACAGGAGAGCATTTTGGTCTAATGTATGCAATCCAATATAATACAATGTCTTATGTCTAGGGAATATATTAGCAAAATTACTTTTTATTACAAAGTGCTAGGAGTTCAAGAAATTCTTTATGGCTCACTAAAGTGGTAGCAAAGTGTAGAACATTTAGTTGTTGTTGCTGCTGTGTTTTCCAGAAACCACACACCTTATATTGAATGAATCTATAATTGTTGAGCAATTTCATTTTCCAACAGAACAGCACTTTGGAGACTGTGTTGTTCTGGGAAGGCATGAAAAGAAAATTGGAAATATTACATATTTACTGACATGACACTGAAGAGTCCCTTCATTTAGCATTTTCATTTTTTCTCTGAATAAAAGTAAAAGCCTCTTTAAAGACCAATGAAATGATTTCTTTGGGTCCTCTCCCATGAATGAATAACATTTATCCTATCATTTGATGCAAAACATCTTACAGATAAGGACATAGGTAGTTCTGTTGTTGTTCTTGTTTTGTAAACATGTAAATTCCTTGCTCCTTGCACAAATCAAATGTGTGTCCTGAAAACACTAAGTGGTCTTAACTTTACAATCTCTTACTGAACTCTCCTTTTTTTCTTTCTGAGTGAAAAATTTCTACTTTCCTTTAAATCATTTCATCCTAAATAGGATTGTCACTGGAAACTTTCACTGAGCTATGTTTTTGGCCTACACATGCAGAAGGTTGTGATTTTAATGCCAAAGTTATTATAGTGAGCCACATTTATGACCTTGCACCTAGAGTCATTTCTTACTATTCTCATTGGAAGCCTGGATTTGTGTGGATCCAGTGAACTAAGTGAAGGTTTAATGAAGGTCAGGGTCTGGACACAGAAACAACCCTTCCATTTTAATGAGTTCCCAAGATACCTTTCTTTATTTCTGGGCAGGACTCAATTCCCTTTAGTGCAAACAATGATACCGCAACATATTAAGTGGGTACTTTCTTCCTAGAAATACATATTAAGTCACATAATTTTGGGAATTGAACTTCTTTTTCTCCTTTTCAGCTCTTAAACCAAATCATTAACTAAACTTTGTGTATTCCTGTTGTGTTGAGTATTTGTCTTTGCCAAATAGCTTCACGTGAAATTTATTGTGATGTTCATTTGTGTAAGTGTCATGAAAATCTGCGGTTGTTTTGCCAGTAGATAATTAATGTACACATACTTTTATATGACTAGTATATATACATACTCACATATCTATTCATATAAGAGTAGATAATACTTATACATTATATATATATATATATATTTCATACATATATTTTAGTAAAATGTTGAGGTGAAAGTATATTATTTTTTTAAATTAGGGGAAAAAGCCACAGCATACCTCAGATGAATGTAAGACAGACGGAAAATCTAGTAAATAAACATGTAAATTTCTAAAAAGCATGCAGAGGTAAAATTACAAAAATCATATATACATAAACACTTAAGAATAAATTTGCCAAGAGTGCTACAAGATTCACATAAAAACAACCACAGATTTGTGGTTAGACATAAAATATGCACTGAACTAATGAATAGAAAAAAATTTCTTTCTGCTGAGGAATAACTAACATCATAGAAACGTCAATCATTCCAAAATTAATGAGCATATATAATTCTAAGTAGGTTATATTAACGAATAAAATAATTTTTAAATTAACATACCACTAGATATCTTGAATAACTTAAACTTTAGAAGAAAAGGACAAGGTAAAGTATAATAAGCAAGGGAAGGGGTTATGATTTGTCCTTTTCCAGATATTAAAACTTTGTATAAGACCATGCAATTAAAACCATATCAATAGCCAATGAAAGCTAGCTCAGTCAAAGAAAGGGAATATGAAGTCCATCACTTATGAAATTCTGTATTTAATATATGATATAAGTAGTATTTCAATTGCTTAGCAAGAGACAATTTTATTAAATAGTACAAGCATAATTTATTATTTATTCAGGTGTAAACAAAATAAAAAAAGACACAAAGTATTTCAAATAGGTTGATGTTGAACCATTTAAAATTTTTTAAATATTAGAAAAGAGCTATAGAGAAATATTCTCTGTATATAAATATTTTTAATCTTTGAATGAGAGAAAACATCCTAATGAAAGATATTCAGAATCCATTTGAATTTAGTGAATTTGAATTTTTAATGTAAAAAGCCAGAAATTATGATAATAGTCTGAGAAGAATATTTGCAATACCTATGGAAAACAAAGTGTAGGTATTCTTTTTTATGATTTTTTATTTTATAAGAAATTGAAACACAACTTCATAACAAAATAATAAAAGAATACAATAGTTATACAATGTGTATAATTATCTTTAAAGTATAGCAGTCAGAATACAAGCATGTTGGTATTTTTAACATGTAAATGGTACCTAGAGACAAAGAAAAAGCATGTTCATCATCTCACAGAAGCATAATATAATTTTTCAATGCAAGATTTTGAAAAGGCAATTCTCAGAAGAAGCAATGGAATCAGTCTCTAGATGAAGACTGTTCCTATAACTTCTTACAGTCACAGTGAGATCACATTTAGCCCAGGGCCATACCATTTTTCATGTCACTGACAGAATTGCAGAGGACAGAGAGAAAGCGACCTTCTGTAGTTCTGTGTTCATGAATCGCTTGGTGACCTCAGAAGAGTAGAATCCTCCTGTGAGCCTAAAGGAGGTTTCTGTTCTAGGGCATGTCATAAGATCCATTGCCAATTGCCCACACATTTATTTGTTTCTTATATCTTAAAGAAGCAACAGAATAAGTTTGAGTTTCAAGTGAGCCTGGCCAAACACACCCAAGGCCTTGCCAACTCATGCCAACATTTATCATGTCATGGCCTGGAGAAATTTGACAAAAGCTACAGTAAGACACTTGAGCACAGGGCTGGAGTTAAGAGCCAGCTGCTTTCCCAGAGACTTTGGATATGGTCTTCATGAAGATGGAGATATCTTCTAGCAGAAGCACCAGTATTTGCCATCAGAAAGACGAGAACTGGAGGTTCACTTCTCCCCTTTAAGTGTAATAATGATTTGTAACTCACAGCAGTGTTTGAAGTTCAAGTGATGTCACTGGGTAGAAATAAGATACTCATATCATATACATTTGTGTATAATCTCATGAATAATAATATTTGATTCTTAATACATGAAAACATAGCCTGAAGGGCTTTATGTACATTAACTTCTTTCTAGAGGGACTGATCCAATCAGGTAGTTACAGTTCCTATCTGGGTTATGTAAATTAAGAAACTGAAGCACAAGAGCATTAAATAGCTTTACCAAGGTCACCTAGCTTTCCAGGGCCAAAGCTGGATTTGGTGCTAGATTTGGTGTCTTCACTGAATGCTATAGCAGTTAACTCATCAGGTTACAATGGTGACTTCACACCAAGCTTAGCAAACAGCATCCAACTAATAACAATAGCGAGGTGCAGTTTTCTATCTACATACATAGCTACATTCGTAACATTCTGAGACAAATCTATAAATAGTTTCTGAGTTGTTTGTTACTTAGGAAACTATTTTATCACTAGCTGTTTACTAATATTTTATCCTTACCGTAATCTACCCCAAACTCTCATACTCTGAGAGAGTATGTTTTCCCCTCTTAGGTACATTACATATTTTAAAATCTATCTTTCCTCAAATACATAAATTAAAACATCACTAGTTAGACCAAAGGCCTGAGGCTTTGGCCACCCCAAAAGGCCTCCTGTGTGTATTGTGCTGTTCCTTCTCCAAAAGGCCTCCCAGTCCTTTTGCTTTCCTTTGACAGAACAGGAAAAAGATGCTCCTGCTATCCACAAAACAAGAGAAAAATTGGAGGGAAGTAGGTGCACCATCAGCCCAAGGTATTTTGTGTGTTTTGTTTTGTTGTAAGTCAATCTACCACTACATAAAAACCTGTGATTTAGTTTACAGAAAGCCAGCTGGTCAAAGTTCTTCAGCAACACATTGCTGCCGAACAGGAGGCAAAACGGTGGTGATACTTCCAGTAACTCAGGAAGCAAATAACCAACTTTCCATCATTCACACCACCCTCTCCCCATGCAGTCATTTTTCTGCTCTTTTGTCTTTTCCTTCTGAGGATTAGTAAAATCAGAGGGAAGATCAAGCTCAAATTGGTCAATTATATCCACTTGTCAGTAAGTAAAAGCAGGGATGGAGACTTGGTAGAGGAGGATTTGAAGACAACTTGAGAGATTAGCTGTGAATTTCAATTACCCTCACACTTCCGCCCTCCATTAGCATGAATAATTGAGAATCCACAGCCTGAGAGACTGGAGGGCTTAGAAAACTGGGTGGTCTCGCCCAACCAGCTCTATATGTAGAACAGGAAACTCAGGGCCAGGTCGAGAAGCTTGCTAGTGGCAGATCTGGTGGTACCCAAATCCTCAGCTCTGTGCCTGTGATTACATGAAAAAAAAAAAATCTCATCCCATATTAGTAACAGTAGAATTTCATGTAATCTATGGTAACATTTCCAATGTAATGAAAGTTTCCATGGGAGCAGAGAGTGATGGGAAAATTCCTAGGAATCAGATGGCTTAGTTCTAATTAGGGTTTAATGTGTGATCTTAGGTAAACAGCCTAACTTCTCAGGATCTTCATTATCTCAAGAAAAAAGGAGTAATTATCCCTGCTTTGACTGTCTCACAAGGGCTTAACAAGGGTCCCGGGCCATAATATATAATAATATATTAATGGTAATCGCGGGGGAATTTTACTATGCCAAATAGAGTGCTAAATGCTCAATGCACTCCTCTGCCCCTCTTTTACCCTCATGACAGATTTGTGACTCAGGTAATCTTGAAGATGTGGAAAATAAAGCCCAGAAAGTTTAAATTATGTGTACCAGAGCACATATATAAATCACACGGGAAATGGTTTGTTAGCTCTATGGGTTATAAAATGAGGACGTGAAAGGAGATAGAGAGAGAGGTCTCCCACCATCTCTGCTACTAAGACAAGCTGGATTCAGTACTGTGAACCCAACACTCCTCCTGAATTCTGGTTGTCTTGAAAAGAAGGCAGCATTTCCAGAAGCTGATGA
Source organism: Dinomys branickii (assembly GCA_004027595.1). Taxonomy (NCBI): domain Eukaryota; kingdom Metazoa; phylum Chordata; class Mammalia; order Rodentia; family Dinomyidae; genus Dinomys; species Dinomys branickii. The sequence goes on along the minus strand of PVLD010000040.1, from coordinate 412,063 downwards.
GAGTATATCTTCTCAAAATAAATTAGGCAGGAGCATTCAAGATCTCTAAGGCTCAGCTGATATTTTAGACTTTAGCCCAAGGGACTAGCTAACTAAGGAAGAATTTGGGGAATTGAGGTCTTAACTTATGTTCAGTTTAAGGAAGATCAACCAGATGTCTAAGTCTAAAATGCATATGGAGGGACTTATGGAAATAAAAAACTGCTTTTGGAATCCTTGTTCAGTGTTAAGGATCCTGTATCCAAATTCTTTTCTTGCCTTTAATCACAGTTCTAAGTTAGTAATTGGAAAAGGGAAGAAAGCAAGTTGGCATAGTATCATTCTCTTTAGCTGAACAAATATTAGTCTATAGGAGTATATTTACATGTCATAACATGTGAGAAATGAGAAAGACTTTGGGAAATGAAATTCTAAGGCTGGTATGTACCACTCATTTGTAAAACACTTGTTTTACACATGCAGAGCTCTGGCTGGGTTAAATCACCACCACTTTAAAAAAGAAAAAAAAGCAAATGAAAAACCAAATACACCAAACAAGCAACAAAGAAACAGCAAGGTAGAAGTGATTCTTAAAAAAAAGTGAATCTTTATGGTCATTAACCATAATAGCATGGTGGTTAATAGCATTAAATGACTTCTTCTCTCTTTATACAGCCTAAAGTCCAATGACCAGAAAGCCCTTCTGATAAGACCCCAGTCTGGGTATGCAGGTTTGGAAAACAGTCTCTCCCAGACTCCATGCCCTATCCCTGTCCTTTAGAGAATCTAAATCAGTGCTTCAATGAGAAGGAAAGGTGTAGCATTTCCTTCATCCTCCGAGATGACACAACCTGAGGATGCCAGTGTATAACCAGAACAAAAAAAGGCTCCTGTAGAGACAGTGACGTTTGAGTGAAACATGACAGAAGAACAGCAAGAACCAGAAACAGAGAAAGGGGAAGAGTATCTTGTGCATGTGCAAAGAAAGTTATCATAGATCCTTCTAAAAATGCCCAGAGAAGGGGCTGGGGATATAGCTCAGTGGAATAAGCGCTTGCCTAGCAAGTGCAGGGTCCTGAGTT